>AWUE01017671.1:0-31329 GCA_001974825.2 Corchorus olitorius | reverse complement strand
AATTAAACTTGACAAGGTATTTAGTTTACACACTCATATAGTTAAACAAGATCTACCATAAGGTGAATGAATAACAACTGACCAGCGACAAGCACATCAAATATTGTTTCCCCTACGAAGGTTAATGAATAACCACTGACAATTGACAAGCTCATCAAATATTGTTTCCCCTATGAAGTGTGATCCTTTGGGAGGGGAAAATCCAGAAAAACAGACATCTACTTAAGTTATTATCAAAAACTTTTTGTAATACAACAAAGTACAGTAAGTGTGACAGAAGACAATCATATGTTTATCAGAATAGATAATAGTTATGTAAATTTCACAGGTCATAGTATACCAATATTTAGTAGGAAAATCTGTGTACTCACAAATTTCCACAAGACCACCAGAATTCCTTGTGGTAAATTTCCTGTTTTGAAACTAAAGGTTCCTTTTTTTTTTTCCATTTTAATTGAACTCCAACTTTGTCCTAGCACAAACAATTTTTGCAACAAAATAACGACCTAATTTGTCCAATTCAACCATGAGATTCACTTGGAGCAACATTTTCTCTAGAAAATTATGTTAAAAGCACATCATATTAGCACAAATGATAGTTATAGTTCTCAGGTCCTTCATATAGGGGAAAGACATCCTGTTTATGACATTGTGGAAAATGATAAAATAAAAACCAACCATAAATCAGGTAAAAGCAATAGAATATACCTCCCACTCTTCTTGACTTTGAATTCCTTCATATGCCATCAGAAATGGTTTTATCTTCTCAAGTGCATCTCGAAGAGGAATGGGTGGTTTATCATCAATATCTGGGTTTGATTCAAAGTCTCCCATCAAATATTCTGGTTCAAACTCTATCTGCAACCCAGAAAAATGGTCCATCGTCAAATAAATTCAATAATTACAAAAATAAGAAGCTTCCAAATCCAGATTCATCTGAACAATTCAAACTTTAGCAATATAGTCCCTATAAAGTCATGCTGCAATCTTCAATTAACTAAATATTCAAATATATTCCACTTGTTCCCTTTAATAGGTGACAATGTGCATGTGTAAAATATAAATAAATTTTATCTACATCTAAAATCTCTTTGTCAGGCAATTTTTCACAATAAAAAATGTAATATAAGGAAATCTTATAGCAACCAAGTACATACTTTCTACAATCTTATAGCCCCAAGCATGCTGAAATTTATTTACGAACTGAGGAAAGAAAAAGAATGATGACTTGCTAGACCAAATTGTTATATCACATACAAGTAAAATCTTCTAATCTCCTTTTAGTTCATAATGAACCAAGTAAACCAAAAATGAGCTTCTAATTGCCCATTTGATCCAAAAATCTTCAAGTCTAAGCAAAAATAACAACTTCAGCAATCTCACAGTCAAATGGCACAAATCTATGCCACAGAGTGCTACCATCCATGCTAAACTCAAAATGCCTCAATCAGTAAGGCACATCCTATCAGAATAAACCTGTTATTTACAGTTGTGGTTCGCCCCTAAAACCACTATCAATGTCCTTCCAAGTTAAACCCTACCCTCAAACCGGCAATGATGCTATCATTTTGATACAAAGAATAAGATAAACCATTAAAAAGGCAAAGGACTCACCAAACAGTTGGTGTGTAACGCCTCCAAGATAGCATCATCGTCAGGAGAAGGGAAGAGATCACTACACATGTCCTCAAACGCATCAGCGAACTTACTCATATTCTCAGGTCCAATAATTTCGGCCAATTTCTCCCCCTCCGCATAGTTTCCTTCCTCTACTCTAAGGTCTTCTCTCGGCTTTCTGTCTCTTCCCATACCAAATCCTCTACCTCCACCTCTACCTCCACCTCTACCTCTATCTCTTCCTCTTCCTCCTCCCCTTGCCATCCCTCTTTCCTTACCTTTTGAAAGTATCCCAAGGGCTTTCTTTGCTGCGTCTTCCATGCTCAACTGGGGCAAAGGTGGCTGCTGCGGCGGTGGTGGCTGCTGCCTCACCTCCTCTGGGGTAGGCTCCGGTTGCTTCAACGGCTTACCCCGCCCAGCACCGGATGAAGTTGAGGCTGAGAATATCTGAGATGAGAACATAGACTCACTTGACCGCACTGACTCAGAAGCTGGAGACTTGGCGGAGACATCAGTATCCTTTGCATCATTCTTCTTAATGAATATCGGTTGCTTTGGTTGCCCTGGAGTCTGAGGTGGCGGTGGCACTGACTCAGGGATGACTTGGCCTCGACCTCGACCAGACCCGGTTTGCGAAACAGAAGAGACGAAAGATTGGTGAATGGGGTCGGCGGATATAGGCTTCCCTCTTCCACGGCCGTGGCCTAATCCAATTGGAGGTGATCCATCCGAGTTGCGCGGCTTTGAAACGTCTGAGTCGGATTCCTCGAGGTCGAGGGCCCGAGTCAATTGAAAGAAAGGGGAAGCGCCACCTCCACGGCCACGGCCACGGCCGCCGGAAGAGGAAGTGGAGAAGGAAGATTGCAGGATCAAAGAGGTGCGTTTGGTAATGGACAAGGATCTGCCAATGCCAATGCTTCCTTTCATTTCTCAAAACTCACTTTCACTCAACAATTTTTTCTTTTCAATCTTAAATCTGTCCAAAACCCAAACATTTTAGGGGTTAGGGTTTATATGGGATTTTTAAATTGCATGACACGATGTCGTTTTCGTTTTATAGTGGAGTGGTCCAAAACCGAAGCCCACTCCACACATAAATGGGCTGTGCGACCCTTATCCAAATTATATCGGGCCGGGTAATCTGAAAACCCCTCAGGAAAAATTAGGATCCGGATATGGACACCCGAAGGCCGAAATCTTCCAAGTGATCCATAATCAAAAACCCGAACCCCACAAGAGAAAATTGCTTCTCAGCGACCAGCAAAACTGCAAAACCCTTCTTCTCTGTAAGCAATTACTCGATCAGCATTTTTCTTCCCATATTTTTTTTATTTCTAATCTATGAAATTTCTGTATTTATTCAATTGTTTGTAGCATTTTCGAAAAAGTTAATTTTGGTGATATAAAAGATGCCAGACACCCAAGCTCTCGTCAATGATTTTCTTAACAAGCTTAAAAAACGGTGAAGTGTTTCATTATCATCCTTTTCATATTGTTTTTAATCTGAAATTTTGATGTATATGAAATTTAATTTTTTAGGGTTTATTTAGTGATTTATGAACTGTTTTTGTTTTTGGCAGTAAGATTGAAGGCTCACAGGCAACAGCAAAGCAGACGGCGGAACTGCTTCGGTCGGTGATTTCGCAGACACGAGTTCCTTATACTAACCAGGCTGGTGCTTTGATTGATTCTGTTAAGGCAGTAGGAGAACGGTTAATTGCTGCAAACCCTGTTGGTATGCAATTTTAAACATATATTTATAATCTTTGCTGATTATGTTCGAAATTAGTTAATTTTTAGTATATTTCGATTTATACCATGTTGCTGATGTGGAAATAATTAGCATACATTGATATAATGTACTTGAATTCTCATTAATCCTAGAACTAGGAGTATGCATATAGTTGCTGTTCTTTTTGCGAGCACTTCATGTCCGTGTTAATTCAAATCGTTCTTGCAAATTTTTTATATTGAATGGTAAATATGCTAGAGTTGTTTACGGTTGAACCCGTAGTTGAAGTCCCCAACCAAAGTGTCTCTGCAATTCTTTCATTTTATGAGTGATTTGGTTCAGTTGGAGCTGCATGGGAAAATGCTGTTTAAGTAGAGTTTTTCCATAGTTGTTTGTATCAATCTTGAAATTATCTGTTATGGCTAAGAATATACTTTCTTTGTTTAGAGAGGTTATAAAACTTTCTATTGGCTTCTCATTGTAGTCTTTTCTGGGTTTCAAGCTTTGTGTACTTTAACTCTCTCATAGGGATAGTTGATTTATTGGAATACTATGTTAATAGTGTATGGATCTGATGGCAGAACTTGCTGTGGGTAATATTGTGAGGCGTGTTTTGCACATTATTAGAGAGGAGGATCTTTCTCTGACAACAGCTGCTATGGCTGGATTGAACTTATCAGCCGTAAGTGACGATGAAGATGATACTGATCGAGATGACCACCCAGTACTATCAGCAGCTGCTGTTGCTGCTGCTTCTAGAAGCACTTTACGTCCCCCTTCCTTGCAGACACTACTTGAGGATGTGCCTGACTCTGCTGCAGTTCCTCATACTTCTTCTTCTGGCGGAGATTCTGAAGGAAAAAGTAAATGTAAGCCCTTTAATGACATTTCTTGAATCTGCAATATGCTTGGTAAAATTGGATTTTGATTTTGCCATTGATATTCTCTTCGATTAATGTTTCTGTATGTCATGAAATGTTGGTTTTGATGAACTGGCTTATTGTGGTGATAATCATGTAATTAAATCATGCAGCATTATGAATAAGATTGTTAATGAGTATTGATATTCAAGGGTTTATTGTCCTTATCAGCTGCTGACAAAAGTTCTAGAAGTCGGAAGTTGAAGCATGATGTTATTGAAGCAGTAAATGAGCTTATTCAAGATATCAATACTTGCCATGAGCAGATTGCTGAGCAAGCAGTAGAGCATATACATCAAAAGTATCTTTTCTTCCTTAACCTTTTGATTCTTTTTGTTTTCTCTCCTTCAATAAATATCCTTATAGGTTTTTGACTGAACTACAATAATCACATTTCATAGTCTAAGCTTACTTGAATTCTTTCAACAAGAATTGCTCATCTTTTGCTTTCCCTCTGGTGGAGCTCATGGCATGCTCTATTTCATTATCTTACATCTCTATTCATGCTTGTTGGTCTCTGGTGGAGGTTTTTTTATGGTAAATCTTGTTTCACTTCATATGATCTTTTGAGATTTTTATGATTGGTGCCTGGGATCTTTGAATTAATATTTTCAGAGTTTCCAGGATGGTTCTTAGATTTTTCCAGGATGGTTCTTAGATTTCTATTAAGGTAAAAGAGGTTAATTAGATGCTGCTCTGTGCCATTAGGAAATCACCCTAGTTTCATTTCTAAAGATCGTTATTTTTATTTTTTACACAGATAGAGCTTCAGGTTTTCTAAAGGTTGTTCCTTTGTGAAATTTTATTCGGTAAATATCTGCTCTGTGGCTATGATAAAGAATGTATAAACGATTTCTTGATCATAGGTCATAAAAAATCTTTTGATTCTCTTCTGGATGATTCTGCTTAATCCTCCACGGTTTTAAATCAGCTATCTAGTATCTAGGATTCAGTGTGATGCATTCTTCTGTTTATCATGTCTTGGCCTGAATGATATTTGATGTATATTTCCCACTAAACCTCTTTTTCCTTGTGTACTCTTTTGCTTATAAAGCTCCTATACAAATTTATTTCTCAGATTATTCATCTAACTTAAGACTATGAAATACATTGGCTTCTGTATTCTCACGTTACTTGCTGGTTTACTAATTCTAGCTAGAACATATTGTCAGTGAGGTGATATTAACTTTAGGCAGTTCAAGAACTGTGCTGGAATTTCTTTGTGCCGCAAAAGAGAAGAAAAGATCATTTCGGGTATTTGTTGCCGAGGGCGCTCCAAGGTTTGTACAAGTGGCTTACGTGTTTCACAAGGCAAAGACATTTTTTTTTTAGCTGCTGCTATTTTGGTGGTCTTTCCATGACAGATTTATTCTTTTCATTACTTGGTGCTTATTTAGGTATCAGGGGCATCTTCTTGCAAAAGAATTGGTTGCAAGAGGCTTACAGACCACACTGATTACCGACTCTGCAGTTTTTGCCATGATTTCTCGAGTAAACATGGTATGTGATGGTTTTCTTGTTTTTCTACTTGGGCTTTTTGCACCATTGAATTTCATTCTGAGATTTGGAATATGAAGGTTATTGTTGGAGCTCATGCTGTCATGGCTAACGGTGGGGTCATAGCACCTGTTGGGTTGAACATGGTTGCACTTGCTGCTCAAAAGCATGCTGTTCCATTTGTTGTACTTGCTGGCAGTCACAAGGTATTTTGGCACAATTAGAGCTAATTTGTGCAACTCCTAGAAGTTTTATTGGGATAATAAGGAAAATCACTCTTTCTAATACGCCAACTTAAGTAAAACTTTGTATTTATTTATGCCTCATGATGATATGAATTTTTCTCTCTCTTTTTTTTTTATTTAAGAAAAAACATAGGTGAATTTAGTTTTGAATCTTATATAGCTTGAGGTATCTTACACATGAATTCTTGGATAGAAATTGAGTTGTTTCATAGAGGAGATAATAGTGCACGGTATTTCAATTGATGAGGCAAGTGGTACATAGTGTAAATTCTAGAAGCATGCTTGATGAATGATCAAAAGATAGGGTTGAGACCAAGTGCGATGCAGAAGTATTAAATGCCTAGTAAAGGGAGATGAACATCATTTCATTGAAAAAGAACATGCCCATATTTGGCACAAAAGTTCAGGTATGAGCCTTAGGATTTCCTTTTTCAATAAAGGGAGGTCAGGATATTTTCGGTTCTCCATTAGTTGTTATTATATTCAGTGGGCCATACCTTGTGCTTATTATTCTACTGAAGCTTTTTAGGAAAATAACAGCAGAATGACATTGGGCACAGTCTTATGTTTTTAGAAGGCTTTCTCTTCCCTTATGTCCGGCTACTATTTCCTCTTATATCACCACAGTGCTTACCAAAGTGATTTGAAACTGGTGATTCTTGTCTTCTATATCAACTGTGCTATAAAATCTAATTGTGCTGCATCTGACATGTATAGATTTGCTTGCCAGTCAAGTCATTAGTGAGCCAAAATCATTGCATTTTGGATGTCTGCTCTCAAGCTTACATTCTTACATTCCTGCTTTGATCTAACAAGGGTAAACTTTTAACATTAAATATCAGCTCGAAAGGCAAAAGTATGGGGCATAGTTTCTGAAAATTGTTGCTAATTAATTTTTGAGAGTCTTATTCTGAAGAAATACTAATAAAAGAAAAAAGAATCTACTCAGCTGACATGAAGATGGTCAGCGAAATGGCCAAATAATTGAATTGCACACCAGAAGGTGTTAATGCTAGCAAATCTGAATGTTATGGTATTTTGTTGTTGTTCTTTTAGTTTTTAATTTACTACAGCTACTGGCTACTGCTTGTCTCTTGTTAACACATTGGTGTTCTACATGACAGTTATGCCCCTTGTATCCACACAATCCTGAAGTCTTACTGAATGAATTGCGGTCGCCATCTGAGCTACTCGATTTTGGAGAATTCTCAGATCTAATGGATTTTGGAAGTGGCAAGGGTGCTCCTCTCCTTCATGTTGTCAATCCAACATTTGATTATGTGCCACCAAAGCTTGTTAGTCTCTTTATTACTGACACGTAAGTTCAACCAGAGTTACCGGACTTTATGGAGCTTGAAAGATTCAAACTTCTACTTCTGTACTTATTTAGTTTGCACTAAATGTTTGGTGTTTACTTTCTTAAATATTATTTCAATTAAGTTACAGAGTCAAGAATAGAAGATGTAAGTTTTTATACATCATGCATCATGGAGTATTAGTGCCTCTTTTATATATTTCTGTTTTTACATTGATCTTGGCGAATAGGGAGAAACAGGATTGCATTTATTTGGCTCATCTGTTTAGAAAATTCTGATGATTCTATATTTTTCTGCTCCTGAAACCTCTGATTGCTTTGTTGTCTCCCAGCGGAGGGCATAATCCATCATACATGTACCGGCTAATTGCAGATTATTACTCTGCTGATGATCTGGTAGTGCAACGAAGACCTACATCAGGGAATTAAGTTTACAGTACTCACATATACTGGTAAGTGCCTTTTCATCTAATGTAGAAACAGGAATTTTGGTTTGAGCAAAATTTTGGTTTCTGTTGCTTAATTACATGCTAAGATGTTAAACTGGAGAAGCATGTTGACTTTTAGAATATTCAAAGTCCATAAATAGTTTAATGTAATGCATAGTGCCTATCAACAGCTTGACTTTCAGATTCTTTGGGATGCCTGTATATGAAGATATGAGATTCAAGTCAGAGATTCCGAAAACGGCACTGGCCATTGTTATTGCTGGAAGAGCTTTCTTGAATTATCACTAGGTAATCCACTTTGGCAAACTAGAGAGAAACAAAAGAAAGTAAAATTTTTGTGATTATGAAAAATTTTAGGGCTAGGAAATAGAAATGTAGTGGGGGAAAGCAGTGAAATCAAGTAAGGTGATTTTTGAATCCCCATGAGTTTTCCTCAGTTGTATCCTGTATCAAAAGTCGTTTATGATCTACTATATTTGTACTATTACATTGGATTGTGAGCTTGAAACTTCATAGTGGGGGTATATTCCTGTATTGGATTTTAATTGAAATTTTCAGAAATTTCAAATAATCACCATGTAGCAGTAGCAATTTTGGGTGTTTAATATAGAAGAATTCCCTTCTTTCTTTCTTTCTTTCTTTTTTTTTTCTCATAATACAAAGATTAGAATAATTGTGGAAGAAAGATAGGATAGTGACTTTTGACCAACAAAACATTGATGAATGCAATTTTTTATTGAAGTAAACTATATTAACCCTAACTTTTGTGTTGATTGTGATTACCAAATGATCATGTTGTCACCTCGACAAGATCATAAAATATCGTAAATAGTGGACAGATCATTGTCATGGATCTAATATGGTAATATTGAAGTTTATCCACAACAGAAACATTGAAAAATGAAAACTTTTTTTTTTTTTTACTTGAAGTTTCTTTTATTACGGGAATTGTATTGTCTATTTGCGTACTTCAATCAAGTTTGGACTTTGGACCCATCAGATGTGGATGCAATTTTCAACTTGTACTTGCATTGAAAATTTTAAATGGTTGAAAGAAAACATGAAGGGGGTTTAAGCGGGTTTAAGCATTTTAGGGGAATTTTATGTTGAATATAAAAAAGAAAAATAGGGTTTTCTCATTAGCCATTCTTTCTTTTTTTTTTGTCAATCCTTATTCTTTTTTGTTATGTTAAAGTAGTATATATAGATGCTCGTGTCAAAAACTCAGATAGTATTTGTGTTTAGAATAGAGAGCTTATTCCAAAAACTGAGTATTTGATTCCCAACCTTTTTCATTCTAATTCTTTTAAATTGTTCTGTTTGCATTCTCAAATCTTTTAAAATTTAAAGTGATACATTGATCCTTTCCAAAAAAAAAATTACTAAAATGAAACTATTTTTAAAAGTTTGAAACTAAAATAAAACTATTAAAAGATATAGAATTGAAGTGAAATTAGAATAAAGCTTTAAGACTTAGATGGAATTTGGTCAGAATTTGAGACCTTCCAGAAAATGTCTCAAGTTTTAAATTTCAGGATGTCCCCTTAGATTACACTACTATTTTTTTATAAGTAAGTAATATCAAAATTAATAAGGTTTGCATGTTGAGATCTATGCTTAATCACAAGTAGTAATATAATTAACTCTACTATCTTAATCTCACTAATTAAATTCACAACCATGTTTGGGGTCCATTCATTAATATAGAGATTTCAAGTTGCCCATTTTACAATAAAGAAATTTTATTGCTTCTTTGGAGAGACTAGAGGGAGAGAAGCTTGTTTGGGGAAACATAAAGTATGTTCTGTTTTGGACTTTGGGGCTTGGTTCATTTTTTAGCTACCATATGATTTGGTGATGGGAACAAATTTTAAAAATAAAAGTTAGTCAAATTCGGCTAGTTTTAGAAAAAACATTAAACAAAATTTGAAGTGTAGCCTCAAGCATCTTTCTATATTCTTTTGTGCCTTCTTTTGGTAGAATTCTTTTGTGCTTTAGTATAACTTTTAGTATTTGGAATAGTATTATTCTAATTTCTTCTTTCAATTCCTTTGCTTTTTTTTTTGTTCTTTTTGTAAGATACTTTATAATCCTCAAAATTAAGGTGAGTTCAATAATTATTCTTCATAATCGATTAATATATACTCGAATTTACTGAATTCAATCGATTCAAGAAATGGGAAACGAAAATTTATCTGCAGTTGAGAAATATAATGGTAATGTGAGACTAATTTTTGTATACTTCAATGGTAAATATAAGTTGACCCATTTCCAAATTTAGCCTCATTAATTTGCACCATTTATATATATTTTTTATGAGATTCTAGGTTATCTAAAAATGGATTGTTGAAATTATAAAAAAAAAATTGCTTCTCATTCTTAATGATAACATTATTCTAAGCATGTCTAACATCTAAATCTAATTGTTGACTTACTTTCTCCACCAACTAAAAGAAGAAAAAAAGAGGAAATCAATCAAAACTATAATATTACTATTTGTTGTGGCAACTCCCATTGAGATACCTTTGAAAATATCACTTTCAATCTTCAAAAAACATGAAAACTACACTAAAACGTCCATCATTTAATGATCATGTGTCACCAGACGAAATATTTTATATATATTGATATAATACATTTTAAATTTTGGACAAAATTCATGTAAATACCCAAATTGGTATACTTCGTTTTGGGGAAAATTTTGGTTTTGAATAGTTCACTTTTGTAAGTCAAATTGCATGGAGTTTTCTTGAAGGAGAGGGAAGAATGAATTATTTGTATATATAGAAGATAACAAAATTGAAAACTGAGAAACATTTTTCAAAACCGAAGGGCCCATAATAATCTTTTTAATAATAATAAGCCTAGTAATAATGATGAAATAATGTTGAGCCGAAATTTTCAGCTCTACTTGGGAAAAAAAAAAAAAACGCTACAAGTACTAACTTATTACAAGAATAGTAGTACTTTGTACAAATATAATGGATATTTAGTTGTTTGGATACAATGATATATTTTGTAGGTGTTTGGAGACAAACAAATTTAAGCTAAAAAAATGTTAGTACTATTATTTAGTGCACATCTTTAATACTTATAGTTTTTCCCAAAAAAAATAAATTCGAGAAGCTTAATACACGTGTAGAAATTCGTGTTGAAAATGGGTTTATTGTATATTTTCTCTCGAACTTGACCAAATATGTTATATAAGTTATTGAACTTTATCTTAATTCAAATAAGCTCTCGAATTTGATAATTTTGATCAAATTATCCCTTTTAAACAAAATCATCATTCTGTTGAAAAAAAAAACAAAATCATCATTTTATTCCATTTATCAATCATCTAATTAACGGATAGATTAGATCGAGTCTAGACTTGATTGATTCTAAAAACCTTCGTCCAAAACGTGGACTTACCCAAAAAATACCTCCAAAGTCCAAAGTCTTAAATTTAATATTAAAACTATTAATAAAAATTAATTTTTATTAATAATAATTTAACATTTAAACATTTTTATTAAACTTTTTTTTGAAGATTAAACATTTTTTTATTAAACTTAAACGTAAAAAATATGTCTTCATTGATAAGATTATAGTAAAAACTAAAAATAGGCAAACCAAGCCTAAGCCTAAAAATATTAAATTCAAGCTGCGGACCTGAATAGATAACCTGAAGTCTGAACCGTGGACAATCTACTATCATCTTTACCCCAAATAGATTGTAATAGTATTTTGAATTTTCCATGAGTAAAAGTAAAAACTATGAATATTCATTCTTTTTTCTTTTTCGTAATAATATTCATTCTATTTTTCCCCAAAAGTAGAAAGAAATTTAAACGGTGAAGACACATAGCAATTGCCCAAAAAAAAATGAATGAAAATATTGGTATTGGTTCTCATCACTTTCGCTTTGCTCATCATAGAATCTGATCTCATTCTTTACCGATTTTTATGTAATTTTTGAGTAAGTAATTAATTTTTTTAATTAAAAAAATTATATTTTACTACAAAATAAGTACATCATGACGCGCAAAATCCTACGGGGACGCGGGACCAAAATCTTCCCTCCACTCACCATTCTGTCTCCCAATCTTGCCCATAATATCAGATTGATGTACTAGATCAAAACTAATTCAATATTAGGTGAACATAGGATGCTATTGTATATAAGAGGCTCTTATATATTATATATATATACAGTAACATCCGTAAGAGGACATAATTTTGTTAATTTTTAAGGAAAATGAATTGTAATTGATGAACGTTGTTAAAGACTAATTCAATTCGATATTTGGATTAATAGGATTGGTTCTTCAAAGAAAAAATAAGATTAATCTGTAATACCAAACAGAAGTCTTAGTATTAGAGATTACATGATATGTGTAAGTATGGCAAAATACATTAATGAATGATTTGGGACAAAATTGAAACCTTAGGTCCTTAAACAATCAAACTAAACAGATTTGATGTGAGGGCACTGGGGCACGTGTCCCCACTCATATCCTTATAACCATGAAATTAAATATTCGTCGATACTTTGATATATCCGTCGATATATCCGATATCTGTACCCCTCGATATAAATATCCAAAAAAATTTCAATGTCATCGGATATCCGTCGATATATCCGTGTATCCGTCGATATTTATCGATATCTCGATATATCCGTAAATATCCATAAATATCCGTAAATATCTATATTAAATTAAATATTTTTTTTCGTTTTTACATCTGAAATTAAAAATATAAGCGACATTTCGATGAATTATTTCATTTTTTCAAAAATATTAGCAATTGAAGTCATTTCTACTAAAGTGTGGTGATAGTAATACGAAGAATTGTTTCGTTTAAGCGATTCGGTTTGAGATAGACCCGGGTATAATATGATACAATTTCATTCGAATGAGCAACAACCAGAGTATCCACTTGAACAACAGACTTATAATGAGCATCCGGTGCAACAGTCAGACGCGAACGCGGTTTCGGGTGAGTGCCCCCTATTGGATGGCTAGCAAGTATTAGTCGAGAGACATATTTGGAATATGTGCACAATTATGTGGTGGTTTATAAACCTTATATGTCATGCCTTGAATATTTTAACTGGATTACTGCTCCGGGGGAGATGATATATCCATGCCTAGTAGAAGCCATAGCAGTGGTAACTACGGTAGCAGTGATTTTGTGCCTCCAAGAATCTCAATGTGGTACTGAAGATGTGTTTGTGCTTTGGATTGTGTATTGTGACTAAAATCATGTAAAATAATGCACTTATAAATATGATCTAGTACTTTCTTGCTTCAAAAAAGAAATCATCTAAACTTTTGCATTTAATGAAGTGATTTTTTTGGTAACCATCATTTTGAAGATAAAATAAATGTATGATTAAATTAGTATATTTGATTTATACATAGAGTTTTGCTACACAACCCGAAAAATTGACCCGAAATTTGGTCCTCCATGACATGTTCTTACACGGTTGGTCCAGCACACTGGTCCCATCACTACTTGAGTGGAGTTTTGCTAGATAACATGGGATGACTAGTCATGACATGTCATGGGGGACAAAGTTCGGGTCAATTTTTCTAGCTGTGCGGAATTTCCCTTATACATATTATATATGTTTTTCGCAGTAAAAAAATTAAAAAAATAAAAAATAATGTCTACATATACTCTATTTATCATATCTTGACTCTAAAATATGTGGAAATATGTAAATAAGAATTGGTCAAAGTTTCAAGGCAAAATTCAAATGTTTACTATAAATATCCGTTGTTTTAGTGCATTTTGGACCACTTATTTTTGAATTTCATCGATACCTCGATATATCCGTCAATATATCCGTTCGGTATATCTGTGGATATCTGTATTAAACTTCATGCTTACAACCCATTAGTATGTAGTAAGATGATTTTGTTCCAATGGTACCTCCACATCCCCACTAAAGTGAAGAGAGAAGAAACTTCTGTAGCCCATTTGACTTATGTAAAAAAAAAAAGAAAGAAAAGAAAAAAATCTAGTAAAATAAATAGTTTTCCCCTCTTAAATTTATTTTCATGTTCATTTTTGTTTATCATCCCGTGCCAAAACAAACTCTTTCCCCATCTCCACTCTCACTTTCTCTATATTTTCCCATTCCATCTCTCTTAAAAAATCCCTAACACAAGAATTTACAGTAGAGAGAGATAAAAAAAAAGCAACAAATAACTATTAAGATACTGGTGAAGCTATTTTCATCTAAATATTTTAAGTAAGTATTGAGTTTATTCAATTTATTTTATTAAAATTTTTATACATTCTTAGAAATATTCAATTATTCTTTAAGAGTTTTTATAACGATAAAATCATCTAATTTAGATAATATTCAATTATACATTGAATAAATTGAATGTACATAATATTATTTTTATCATTTGCTTAAACTAGAGGGAAATTGCAATTTTTTAGTTATTTGCAACTATGACATTAATTTATTTAGTTAGATATTAAAATACTAAATATCGAATGAGAGATTCGTTGATGAATGATTGTTTAGTTTCATATATATAGAGAGATGTGTTTTGTAGTATTGATAATGAAAACATTTTACGACGATTTCAACTATGAAAACTTGTAGAGAATCATTGTAATATTTTTCATTTGATGTAGAAATTATGCACTTTAATTAATTATAACTATTTTTTATATAATTTTGATTATATGTATTAGTGTACCCCCTATTGCTCATAATCTCTGGTTGTATCCTAAATAAAATGTTTTTAATAAAGATCAAGTTCTTATTTGAACAATTAACTTATATAATTATACGAGAAATTATTAGATGGTATTGACCCACCACGTTAGTCATGAAAACCAACATTAAAATTGTGCCACATCAAATAAACTCTTAAAATTTAGTCACAATTTTAGTTCAAGATTTAGTCCCATTACAAAAAAAAAAAAACAATATGTAAATGGTAAATTCCCAAAATAAAGATATCATTAGAATAGGGTTTAGAGACATAGTGATGGAAGGAGATGCTTTAAAGATAATTAAGAAAGTGAACTCTCCAGTGCAAGATCTATCACCAATTGGTCCTTACATATGATGAACTTAAATTCCTTAGCTCTTTGTTTAATTCTTGTGTATTATCTTATGTTTGTCGAGTTAATAATGCAACGGCTCATGCATTGGCACTTCCTTACTAGAAGATGTTGTCTGGATGGAGAAAGTTCCCGACTCGGTCTTGGATGAACTCCAAAATGATTATAATGCTTTACAAAGTTAAATGAAAGCTCTATGTTTTTCCTAAAAAAAAAAAGGATTTTTAAAAATTATGAGTTATTACCATATTTTAGTAGGATTTTTAAAAAATTATGAGTTATTACCATATTTTAGTTGTTGATCTCATGACTAACGTGGTGGGTCAAGCCCACCTAATAGTTTCTCATAATTATACTATTCTATGTTATTTTGATTACCAACTTGTTTGTTCAAGTGGTTCGGCACATGTTCCCCTCAAGTAAGGTTTTGAGTTCGAGTCTTATGAATGGAAAAAATCATTATTAGAAGAGTTTTACCCTTATAATAAATTGACCCGACTCAAAAAAGATTAACTTATAATTTAATAAATAATAAATATACCAAAAAAAGGTTATTTTGATTAAATCAACAATTGACTTGGCCCAAGATGTTCTCAAAGGCACATCCAGCTGGGTTGAGCCGTCGAACATGGATGCTAACAATTAATTAATTATTATTATTATTACTAATAGTTGAAAAGTTCAAGTCACTGATATGTGATTACTTTCATTAAAATACCTTTTCATGAATATACCTAAAATAATACACTCACCTAAAATTTCCCCTCCCAATAAAGAAAACCATCGTCATTTCATTTCAAAATGTCTCTCTTTCTCTCTGTCTGTTCATCTCCCAAATCACAAGCAGCCAAAAAAAAAAAAAGGAAAATAGAAAAAAAACTGGGGAAAGAAAGTCTTTGAGAAAAAGAGACCACCAACAAAACCTTGCTCACCCATTACCAAAAACCAAACAAGTTTTCTTAAAGCAATATATTTATGTATTAATTTATTAATTATTACTAATAAAAAATAATTAAAATTAAGCTCCATTTTTGGTATATTCCAACCCAAAAATCCAATCCCAATAACAAACTCAAAACCATCAACTTTCTTCAAAACCATCAAAAGATAAAAGAAACCCATTTCATCTTTGACTTCAAAGAATTGTTTTTCTTTTACAGATGAAAAGTTTTGCAAAATTCAAGCCTTGGGTCCTTTTTGTTTTCAATCAGATCTGATTATGTTGAAGTTTCAATCTTGATTTTGACCCACCTGGAAACAAGCCTTTGGAAATTGCCATAAAATCATCAGCTTTGTCTTTTTTGGTTGAATTGTAATGGATTTGGATGATTTCAGATCAGTTCTTGAAACAGCTGGGGTCGATGTTTGGACTTTTATTGATACAGCAATCCTGGTAGCATCTTTGGATTATGGTCAAGAGTTGAAGCAAAGGAGAGATGGGATTGTGGAGAGGCTCTATGCTACTTCCATGGTTACTAGATGTAAAGGCTGTGATTTTGGTGAGAGATCAAATGGACATCAGATTAATAAAGAAGGCAGTCCCCATGGAGGTAAAAGAGAAGAAGGAGAAAAAGGGTCACCATTTACACCTCAATTGGATAATGAAGATGATGATTTGGACCCTTATGGAGGCTTGTTTGATGATGAACAAAAAAGGGTTCTGGAGATTAAGGAGCGTCTTGAAGAACCTGATCAGGTCTTTGAATCCCTTTTTGAAGCTGGGTTGTTGCTTTTAACTTTCTGGATTTTGATTTGAATTTCGTTCTTTGCTTTACAGTCTGAAGATTCTTTGGTTGATTTGCTTCAAAGCTTGGCAGATATGGATATAACATTCCAAGCTCTGAAGGTAAGATTCGCGCGAAGCAAATTTGTCTATATTTTTGTTATCCAGTTTGTTTTAGTTTGATTCATGACCATTGCCATGCTATCATTCTATCTTCAGGAGACTGATATTGGGAGACATGTGAACAAATTGAGGAAGCATTCATCTAATGAAGTTAGGAGATTAGTAAAGCAACTTGTCAGGTTTTGATAGACTTATGAAAATTTTGTTGTGTGTTTTTGCTTTTTACTTTAAAAGAGCAGTTTTGCTAAAGTTGGTTGTATGATTTGGTTCTTTGTATCTCCAGGAAATGGAAAGAGATTGTAGATGAATGGGTTAGGGTGAATCAACCTGGAGAGCTTGAATCAGCTGCACTTATGGGTAAAATTATTATCTAACCTGTAACATGAATAATTATCCTTTTGTAAGAAAACATTTCAAAGGTGAAATGGTGATTGACATGTAATTAAAGTTATAATGACAATGAATGTCGTCTGGCAGCAGATGGAGATTCACCACAGCAAAAACTTCCTCAAAATGGCCGTCAACAGGTGAAAGAAATGGTTTATTTACATGATTGTTTCTTTCCTGTGAAAGTTGTTTGAAAATTCTGCCTTTATTTATCTTTCTAAGATTCTGCTCTGTTATAGGTTCCTGATTTTGCGTACTCTCCAAATCCGCACAGTGAGTACAGAATCTGATTCAAAGTTGGATTTGATCTTTGTTTCTTTCTTTTGTGCATTTAATTAATCAGCCTTCTTTTATTGCTTTTTTGGATGACAATTGACAGATGGAAGTTTTGGCTCAGACAAGAATAATTCAGAACCTGAAAGGAAGCCAAAGCCAATCCCGCCTCCCCGAAGAGATCCTCCACCTAGACCTACTCACTCAACTCCTCCACAAAATGTACAGGTATTAATGCATACCAAATCAAAGCCTCTAATTGATGGACATGGAGGTCTGCTTCCAAATTTGGATGCATATGCTTTTGTTTGCTACGAAACTGGTCTTTTACAAAATTCCAATAGTGCCCCGAGCTTTTATGATTGTCAAGGAATGAGAAGTTCTATTTACCATGCATAGTAGATCTTCACTTAAAGACCAAAAGGGAAAATTCAACTTTATTTAACCATTTTAATTATGTGTCCATGCCCTAATACTTCAAGTTGGTTAGTTGATTATAATATAAGCTTTGTCACATCTTGTTGAATTGCCTTTGTGGGGATTTCGTAGAGACAGAGAGAACAAAAGGAAAGCAATTTTGACTCTGAAAGGCTGGCTTCTGCAAGAAAAAGGCTTCAAGCAAATTACAAAGAAGCTGAAAATGGTTTGCTTTCTTCTCTTATTCCACATTTCGTTAATCTTGAAGTCCTCACTATGGGTTCATACTAAATACGATTGTCTGTTGGTTTTTGTGTGCTTTTTGAAGCCAAAAAGCAACGAACGATACAAGTGATGGACATTCATGAGCTACCAAAACCCAAGAATGCCTTCTTTGCAAAGAACAAGGGAGGTGGTTCTCAAGGGAGGCACTGGTGATTTGGTGAATGAATTTGGCTCAAAGACATCCCACTTTAGGTTTTTCATTTCTATTTTTCTGTTGTGATCAGAGTATTAGATAGGAGTACGCTTCATATCTTTTATAGGTTATCTTTCCATGTTCTTTCATGGAGATGTACTGGATTATTTATCAATCTGAAATTCTTGAGGGCCATGGGCATCCATAACCATTCAATTTGGGATGGACCCATGATTCATTGTTGACACATGTTACCTCCCCACCCAAACGTGCGATGTTGTTAATTTGTTAATATATGTGAGTTTTCGTAAACGGCAACTCTCTGTTTTGGAAGTGTGTTAGTATCTTTCTTTTTTCCATTCAATGCAACCTGACTCACCATTGAAGCTAAGAACTGACATACAGGGGAACTCGTTATATAGGATATTGTAGTCCATTGTGGGATACTCTTATGAGGAAAATTTAGTTTTATTTATATGCATGGTTTCATAAGATAGTCAGCATTGGGATTTTAAATTCAATTGGAAGATACCATTTCTCTTGTGAAAGCTTGATGGAGGTATGCAGAACAGCTTTTTCCCTTCAAAAAATTGATTTCTGCCTTCATTTTGTGTTTTGAGTTTTTTCCCCATTGCCTAGTTTGGATACTCTGGCGGCATGGAAAGTTTTGGACTTTTCCATTAGACTATTTATTTATGAAAAATGGCATTGGACAGAGAAAAGAAAACTACCTAGTTTCCATATTAAGAGGATGTGATTATTTATTATGGTTTCATCTTGAAGCCCAGCTCCAATTATGGCTATTGAGTCTTACTGATGCATTGCTTCATTTTACAATTAGTTTTTGCTGGTTATGTGATGAGTCTCCTTAAATTGATTGCATGTGTTGAGAGGGTCGAGGAGACCTTTGCGCAGCTCTTACAGAAATCTAGGGCAGTGAGGTTGATCAATCATCTTTAAGCTCTATTTGCTGTGGCTGATGAATCTTAGCTTGTATATTCTCAAGAAGTTGCTTGAATAAAGGTTTTATTTACCTTTTATTGCGGTCCTTTGCAGTCGTCCTAGTACTTCTGTTTCCTATGTGCAATTCCCTTCCTTGAAAAGTTGCACACTTTTTTGCTCTTAGCCATTTCATAGTGTGATGCTTATGTCACTTGAAACTGTTCAAGTTTGGCCAATGATTCTCACATGAAGGTGAATGCTTAGGGAAACGTGGCTTTCTTCCTAATTTACAAGCTCCGGATCTCCTCCCCTCAAGCAAAAAGAAAAGGAGGAGAAGAATAAGAAGAAGAAGAAGCAAGATCAAGCTTCTTTCTCCCTTTTAAGATGATGTTGAGTTAATCATTTTTCTTGTCAACTTTACTTGCAGGTGGTGGGTATTAAATGGTCATCGGTCTCTTATCCATTAAGTAGAGCAAGAGTAAAGCTCTCTTAAGTGGTTTGTAATTTTATCAAGTGGTCAATTGGCAATGATCACAACTGCAGGAGAAATTAGCCTTGCTAATTTCAAAGTAGCTGTTTAATACTATATATTTCTTAAACTGAAGTTGCATGAGCAAGTTTTGATGGGGAACCTGTGGTGACATGCATCATCTATGGCTGTTGTAAAGTTAAATTACAAGATGTTGAAAATTCTGAATTTCACTTACTGAACAAAGTGTTACAACTTTCCAAGGAAATGTCCACTACACTGTCAAGTGCTCAGGTTCAGGTTCTTGAGTTTTACATGGATTATTACTTTATCCGTTTTGCTCTTGGTGTTTTAACTTTTTCCTCTTCTTTCCTAAGAATCTTTTTCTCTCTTGTATTGACAACTATATATGTTACATATGCACCAATCTCTTTATTAGCTAGCTGTGTCTACCACAAAATTTTGCAGGTCTGCTTTGTTGATCCCATCCTATCCATGTGGTATGTCATTACGCAATACCTCCAGCCTCTGAATCTGAGAATTTAATGAGGTAAGCATTTTAAGGATGAGCAAAGAGTAAATGTTCAATGATGAAGGTGAAAAGTTAATTTCATATCATTCTCTGAGAGCTAGAAGTAAGGCTGCATTCTTAAGGTTAATGACTAAAAGGTTGTAACCTTGGTGGCTGCAATGCTTGAGTTGAACTGTATTATTATTATTTTTTGGCCAGAGAGTTGAATTGTATTTAGATGGGGTATTAATCCTTACTAATTTGTTATTTTCCTGATACCTGATACTATGAACTTCTGAATTACTTCTTGCTTGTCGACTTGTTAGGTCAATGCATTGTTCAAACTCGAAGCCCTTAAATCTTCGAGTCTTACTGAATGAGTTGCTTTGGAGTAGGAGATATCTCAGATTGCAGGTTTTTGAGGAATGGGTATGGGATGGCAGATTTTCCCTTGCTATTGTGCAGCATTTGTCCATCAAACCGTGTTTTGTTCGTCTCTTTTGACCATGCTGACAAGTAAAGTGTAGCTGCTTTGAAAGACCTAATGGAACTCGAAATGTTCAAAAATTCTTTACTTCAGTTCTTGAACTTGAGACCAGATTTGTCTGTAAACTTACTAGATGAATAATAAAAATTTACTTTCTGGACATCATGGCGTATATAATGTTCAATCCTTGATTCTATGTGGAGATGTAAGATATAGACCGGTTTCTAATCAATTTTATTTTACTGATGGAGAAAATATACCATGTATATTGGTTTCATGGCCCTAAAACTGCTGTAAAATTCCATTTTTCTAGTTCCTAAAGTTTCTCAGGGCTTATAATTGGTAATTGCCTTAGAAACAGTAATTTTGTAATGCAATCTTACACTGTAAAATACTTTTAAAGAAAAGAAGATATAGGAAGAAAAGGACATTTTCAAGTAATTAGATGGGCGGCCAAAATGAGTGAAAAGTGCAGGACTTACACATTCCCACTAAGATCAAGTTGGATGACACCAAGAACCCTACAATTACAGATAATTTTACTCAAACCATGCAAAAAAGCCCCTAAAGAAAAGAGGAAAGGATTGGCAAATATCAACTCCAATATGAAGTAACCCTCCACTTCCCATGATTATGCACCTTTTTTCACAAGTGGGAGCCATTCCTTTAGGAGATGAGAAAATTTTCAATCTTATCCTCAGACTGCAAATTGCCAACCGAACACATGACACATTTTATCCACTAATTTTGGCCATACCAGCAGTATTAATGGGAACATAAACCTCGTCTGGGTACACTTGTTTAAGAATAAGAAAGAAAAATCTCATACAAGAATAATCCATTCCAATGATCTTAATATTACAACATAGATTGCTACTTTCTAACAATCTGTAAGGAGAAATTATGCAGAGAAACGACCATAAACTTAGATTAGACTTAATCCTACAGGAAGTCAACAAAGTAACACGTTCAGGGATAGATTGATTATTGAATCCCTTAATTGAAATAATGTGACAAAGAGAAACAAGGATGATGATAAGATCCAATTATTTACAATCAACATCAAACCAGAAATAGAGATAAGTTCGAGCATAAATGACCCGAACTCGCTGGAGTGCAAGGTCTCCTTTGGTCAAAACAGCCTTCGCACCTCCTTCAATCCGAGTGTGAGAAACAGAAACGCTATCACCATGGCTCTTCAATTTGGAAGGGAACACCCCACTACCAGCTGTGCTAATGATCGGGCAAGATAGATAGTCCAACGGGTTTGTTTCACACTGAAGTATGCATTCGTCTATAATTAGCCTTCCACTCCTATGAAGCAAACAGCAACCAAGCTCCGCCTTTACTGTTAAGTTCATCAGCTTGCAGGTGGACAGAAACTCCAGTGCACTGCTCCACATAAAAAACAGCACATACCAACCGTTGTTTCTTTGACATGAAAAAAAGGGAAGGTAGAGTTGATCTAGAGGGAGCCACATCCATAATGTTGGGTGTCAATATTCAATAGCAGCTTGACATGCAATCAACTCTTTTAGTTTTAATTTTATAATGATCTTGAAAGAGTTTTCCAGCCAATCATAGGCATATTGCATTTCATAAAACATGGCAGGCAGGTTAAAAAATATCGTCAAGAAAATATACTAAGTAAAAATAATCAGTGATAAGAGTGATCTTGGAAAATGATGTGAAAATTATGTGGAATGAAATTATGTGAAAATTTCATTCCACATGATAAAATTTTCATTTCAGAGGGAAAGAGAATCTTCATAAGCAGAGAGGAGGGTAAAGCATCAACATCAGTAGTCCAAGATCATCTGACCAATTTTTGGACAGTAGGCAAAACTAACAAGGGCTATGATGAGAAAGAAACTACCATATATGAGCAACTTATGAGCTACTATGGGCCTTTAAGCATGTGGCTGCTGATATCTAACAATATGGAAGTGGCTCCTCAAAGCATTCTAGTGAGAAACAGTGGAGAAAACCTCTCAAATAATCACCATAAAATTTATGAGGCAAAACATAATAGAAAATTTTGCAAACCTGTCTGAACCTCGCAAACAGAAGAGAGTCGTTTCATCAGGAAGCTCACCTCCACCGATCTGAACAAAGATAGTTGTGATAGAAGTGGTGGGAGGAAAAAGAAAAAGAAAAAAAAATGCTACAATAATCAGTTAAAGTTTAATCTTTTTTCTCCATACACGGCCTTGATCTCCTTCCCAGGGTACAATTAGATACTGCCAAGATGGAGAAAGGAACCTTAAAGAGAACCATGTTCTGCTCGTTAAGAGTGGCTTGAATTTTTTTTTTTACTCAATATAGAGAGTCTGGATATAGATAGGAAATGGTTGAAAGTAATCCATGTTGGAACATCTATAGTAAATCATAAGCATCTAAAGTCTGCTAATGGAGCATAAAATGTGGTTATATATCAGTACAAATCAGGGATGAAAAGAGGGTAGGTACGAATGGTCTGAAGGTTTGAAACAGCCCAAGAAACTTATCAGTGAATAACCTGCTATTATCAAAATGTAATTTAAACTCATCTAAGGGGCATTATGTTACCAAGTTCAATCTTATGGGTGTTCATGTATTCTATGACATATTAGGCATATAACACATCTTGAAGTGTAGTTAAAATAATGCCTAACTAAAAGAAAGACTGCATTTACAAAAATAATATCGTATATGCACTAAAATCCCATGAAAAATATTCCTACATATGTAATAACTAAAGATGGACTAAACCAATAACAAGAGAAAGAAAGAATAGCATCGCATCACTTTCTCAAATACGCTGGTAAAACCTTCAAAGTTAAAAGAGACACTACATATATGATAACACATTCAACACGAATGTTTACAGAAGTTCCCTCAAAGGTCAATCATTTAAAGGCCATACCAAGACAATTTTTTCTCGAAAATTCATATTTCAAATTCCAAAGGGTAATATTAGAGGCAAGCAAATAACTTATATATGAACAGCATTTCCAGAAACCTAAAAACATACCAGGCAAAGTGGTTTTCTAATCTGAATATTAGAGGCAAGATGACTGCCACCAGCTGCAATTAAAATAGTATCGCCAGGTCTAAAAGAAAAAGTTGATGATGGTTTCAGTAATCTACTATACGATTCCAAAACCACAAGTCAAATTGTAGTTTAACATACCTGGCAGCAGATATAGCTTCTTCAATGCTAGGGAAAACACCGGGTTCAGAGATCTCCTTAAGAGATCTGTCAACTCGCAGCCACAATCGAGGATGACATGCCAAAAAACGCCATCTGTGGCAAACGAGGGCGGTGTTATACCGATCTGCAACTCAATAGCAATATGTGAAAGAGATAACACTCAATAATGAGTTAAAAGCATCAAGAATGGTTGTGCCTGCTGAAAAGCTTTCATGCTTCTAAAATGTGGCACTTACAAACGTCAATCTAGAAACAACTTTATTCTAAAACAAATGAAGATAGACCATTAATGCATTCGCAAAGCAATCTCCTTGAATGCCTTTTTGTTTCAACAATTTACCTTGTTAAGAGTTAAGACCACCAGGAAACCAAAGATACATGAATACCCACTACTCGGCATGCAACCAATGAATCTTGCAACAAAAGTACCTAAAATCCCATACTGGGGTTCTCATATTTCTGTCCTACTCAGGTAAATTTATTTTCACCTCCACTTCTCATGAGCAGTCAAAGCCCCAAAACATAGCTAGATGTGTGCATTAGATATACGAAGAAGAAGAAGGTGGATATATATATCATTCCATGCCTCACACTAAGAATATCTAATTTCAGTTCTCAGATGGCAAAAGCTAGACTAGGCCCCAAAACATAGCTAGATGCGTGCATTAGATATACGAAGAAGAGAAAGTGGAAATATATATCATTCATGCCTCACACTAAGAATATCAAATTTCTGTTCTCAGACGGCAAAAGCTAGACTAGGCATGGGTAGGTCAAAACAACTGAGTGGTTGCAAATATCCACTTATTTTTGCTACCAACTATCCAAAATTCATGCATTTGGGATTTATAAACAAATTGCAAGTTAATGTTCCTAATGTAACCTAAACAAGAAAGGACAAACCGAGTACAAGCATTGCACAAAATTAATCCTCCAATTAAGACCCCAATTCATATCCCTTAAAACAAACAACAAGAAGCAGAATAACCATCTGAAAGCACAATATCGATACCTCAAACTGCAATACACAACAATATCAATTCAACCAAGGCAATTGGCCTACAATTATACCCCAAATAACTAGAATTAACCTTTAGTTAACTTCCTATTAAACTAAAAAGAACAATTGAGCCTACAAAAAGTTCACATAAATTCCTCAACATCAAGAAAGGAAGTGAAATAGTAAAAAAATTATAACTTAAATTATAAAAAGTCAATTTCCTAATGTTTGTACCTAAAATAATTACAATTAGCATTAAGCACTTGCTAAATTCCAATAATTGAGTGAAAAATAACGAAACTTTCAGCACAGAAGAACCAATCACTGCAGAGATCCATGAAATTAAGAAATGGGGTCTTTAAAAAAAGAGAAGAGAACCAACCTGGAATGGGAGATAAGAAGCTGAAGATATGCATGAGGCAACCATCATCAAGATTGTTAATAGGAGCAAAACGAGAAGAGGAAGAAAACTTCCCCTTTTTGTTGCTTCTCTTCATCTTCCTCGACTTTCCCTTCTCTCGCTCCTCCACCTCCATAGCTGAAAAGATTTTTTCTTGGGATTTTTTTCCTTTTCCGAGGAAAAAATGACCGCCGCTTGATGATGATGCAATTGCAATGAACACAAATCCGACACGACAGAACTCAGAAGTTAATTTTTATCAGTTGGGCTTGGAATACTAAATGAGTCCAATAAGAGTTTTGGGCCTAACTTTGGATAATATATCACTGCATTTGAGCCCAAATTTTCAAGAGTTGTTTTCATTTTTTTTTGTCTTGATAACCAATTTTAGGAGTTGCATTGAATATTTACAAGTGGATCGGCCCTTGCTGGCGCGTCGGGCGTTCAAAAATCTACTTCTTTAAATAGTTTCCTACTCGAATTAAATTGTTTGATGCGTAGGAAAATTCGAAAGTACTATGATTTTAAATGTGTTACATCTTTAAAAGCATATATTATTAACATTGAGCATATACCCTAAAGTTAGCAATAAATAGTAAATATTAGTTTGTACATGAACATGTGCAATAGTTTCAATTTTATTTCCTCCTCTAAAGTGTGTAGCATTTAAATAAAAACTAAATTTACTCTCTTCTTCATATGGACATTTAAAAATTATTATTAGTTGCTTGATAAGACATTGCATCACTGGAAACAAATGGTTTGTGGTCTCTTAAGAATTCACAAATTGCATCTTTGTCTAAGTTAACATTATTAAAAACAAATCAATAACTTGATGATTAACCATCTTCAGTTCTGTTATCAAATTAAAATAAACCATATTTGTTATGTTTTTGGGCTGGCCAATAAGTCCATTTGTTTTCTAAAAACAGTCTTGTCTATAACGGACTGATCATATCATCAGTATAGGATTTAGCTTTAATTTTTACTTAGAAATTTTATATCAGAGCTTTTAAACATTTATGCTGCTAACCCACGAATGTTACAATTCTAAATTGTATTTGAATAGCATTAATAGATATCGTTAAAAAGGGCTCACACAGCATAGGCCTTAGCTAAGTCTTGAAAAATCTCTGTAAATTAAGAAATACTCAACTCAAATCATGATTCTTAGCTATCTTATGTAACAACTTTGTTCTAACTTAAAAGAAAATATTATTTATTTTGTAGAATAATTAAGTAGAAATAGGGGGATAGGATTTAATATAACATTTATTGTGTGAAAGAATAATTAAGTAGAGATAGGAGAGATATGATTTATTATAACATTTATTGTGTGAAAGGAAACGCATAATTACAAAAAAGGACTCAAGGGCAAGAACTGCCTAGAAACTCACCTAGGGTCTACTTTGTAATTTGGCAAATGAGAAAAGACAGAAAATGACAAAAAAATTTAAATGGAGCCTCCTCATCGATTCTCAAAAGGGGCGTTTAGTAATTTTATTAGGTGTTTCAAATAATATGTAGTATAATATAATACAAGGGAGTACTATTAGTAAATTTTAGTAATTTTTTGCACTCGGGGCTTAAAATTTTGCGTTCAAGAGTCGTCGAGTCAGGCCTCTGACCTTTCAGACAGGATTAGGTTGAAGAGATGAGCTGGAGCTTAACTATATTCCACTTTCGTAAAATTGGAAGGAAATTTCCAAACTTTGCGTCTGTTTTCGGTTGGGTTTTCAAATTTTCCGACTTTCCAAACAGTAGACAATTGGATTAGATTTCTAGAAGCCCAATTTTAGTGTGGACCAAAGTGAGGACAACACAACGACGCGAATGGGCCGATTCTGGTTGTTAGCTTATGTTGGGGTCCAAACGGCATATTTTTTGGGCCGAAAAACGGGTCTACTTATTTTATTTCATATGTATTGTCAAACAAAAGGAATACAAGATAGTCCGAAACTTTTATCAGATTGACCCTATACAAGGTCATACCCACAAAACCAAAACCTGCTTCTAGTATTTAAATCCAAAGCTCCATCACAGTTTTATTTTAATCCAACCATCATCTGGAGCAGTCCATTTAACTTTTTATGACAAATTACAACATGTGCTCAAATATTTCCTCCTCCTTATGACAAAAAGGACAGTTAGGCTCCTTAATTATTACTCCCTCAGTCCCTAATTAGATGTCCACTCTTGGTCAACAAGTACTAAATTTTGACTATTATTTATAAAAATATATATAAAGTAAAATAATTTTTAAAAATAACACTTATAAACTTTGAATTATAAACTTTTCAACATATATTTTTTAAAAATTAAATTTTACATATTTTTTTTATAAATAATGGTTAAAGTTTAGTGTTAGTTGACCAAAAGTGAACATTTAAATGGGGACGGAGGGAGTATATTATAAGCACCTAATTCTCTTCCATAAATTCATGCAATTGGCAATAGCATTGTTAGGTCCAAACGGCATTCAAATATTGTAGCTTTTTTGGGCACATATGAAACATAACCTTAATTTTAACTAGCATATAGTATAGTAGTTTATTATAATTCTTACATGATTAATGCTAACAGGCTTAATGAGAAATTATATGATTTGTATATATATAATTCATAAACTGTCACTTACAAAATTAAATAATGAGTTTACAAAAATATATAACATTTAAGTATCCGAACCCGATCCCGAAATATATAATATATTCATAATATATATATATACACTTTATTGGGCTTTATTATTGGGTTTATAGTCTAAGAAGTGTAAGATGATAATTATTTCATGAATTTTATTTGGACGATGGATTTGATATAATATTTATTCATTTAAGTTATACCCAAGTTATACCTTGCACAGTGTTGAAAGCTTGTAATTGTGGTGTTGATTGTTACTTGTAATTGTGGTGTTGTAAACTTGTATTAATCTATGTAATGTTTTGTACTAAACTTTTTATGAACTATATTTTGCTTAAAAATTAATTGTAATATTCGGGTAACGGCGGGATTCCCTGTCCCCGTCGGATCCCCACGGAAACGGGGACAGGGACTTTATTTCATTCCCAGCCGAGGACGGGGACGGGGACGGGGACGGGGATAAGGTCTTCAAGTCGGAGTCGGGTTCGGAGAATATAGCACCTGCCTAAAACCCGCCCCGTTGACATCCCTAATTGGCAAAGAATAAGTGTGACGAAACAGAACAAGACTAACTCAACTTGACACCCTTAATTTCACCAAAGACACAGCTCTAATTAAAGACCTAGACCAAAAATCAACAACAAAAAGAAATAAGTATGGAGAGAGAGGGTCTCCTTGCCTAAAGCCCCTAGTGGGAGAGAACTTATTAGTAGATTTCTTGTTAATGATCAAAGAGTAAGACACTGTGGTAACACATTCCATTATCCATTTTAACAAAAACATTTGAAAAACCAAGTTTTAAAAGCACCTCCCTCAAGAAATCCCACTCCACTCTATCATAAGCTTTATTCATGTCAACTTTAATAGCCACCACACCTTTCTTACCCCCTTTTCTCAACTTTAAAAAATGAAATACCTCCTGAGCAATGATGATGTTATCATGTATTGGCCTTCCTCCCACAAAGGCACTCTGATTTTGAGTAATAAGTCCCTCAAGATAAGGTTGCAATCGGTTCACCATTGCACATAATCAAAAGTTTGAGAAATTAAATTGACTGATAAAATATAGAATTTAATTAAGAAGAAAACTTAAAAAGAAATATTAAGAAAGATGAAAGAAAAAAAAGGTGAAGGACTAAATTGCATAGAATCAAATGCTTGAGGGACTAAATCATGTCATAAAAAAGTATTTGAGATTACATTTATAGAAAATTAATTAGCCTAACTTAAAAAAAAATATTAAGAAAGATAAAAGAAATAAAGGTGAAAGATTAATCAGCAAAACCTTTTTAATAATATTTAGAAAATAAAAGAAATAAAGGTAAATGACTAAAATGCATAGAATTATATGCTTAAGGGACTAAATCAAATAGTTTGAAAATGTGTGAGGACCTTTTTATGAAATAAATAATTTTAAAGGATTAAATTAAGTAAAATAAAATAGTAAAAGGACTAAATTGCATAAAATATAATTGTCTGAGGGATATTCTTTAAATTTTCCATTTGATCATCTTCAAAAGTAAAAAAAAAATGAAGACAAGTACCCCTCAACTAAAAGGAAACTTGTCAACATTGACACGAAGGGGAATAAACAAAGGGGGATAACATTATATATGTAAAAAAATATATATATATAGGTATGATTATCATCATCGTATGTTTAGTCATTTCTCATATGGAGGGGATAAATGAATAACGAGACCCTAAAACCCCATCCCAAATAAAATATAATGGACGAAAGGGTTTAGATTTTTTCCTAAAATAAGGGCACATACAGGAAAAAAAAAGGTAGAGAGACACTAATAAGACTCTTTAGGAATCTATAAACAAACCCATTTTGCCTCATCTAGTTAAGATTAAAAAAAAAATTCTCCCACTCATCAACCTAATTCTCCCTCTGCTCAACGTGAACCTCTCTCTCCCCAAGATAATCCTCCATGTGCTCAACATCAGTCTCCCTATGCTTAACCTCAGCCTCCTTAAACTCAACATTAGTCTCATGCTGCCAAACCACAACCTACAAAATTTGCTTAAATATATAACATTTAAGTACACAAGCATGCATATTAAACTCAATCAAGCTCTATAGCCCCGGCGATAAACCATACCCATCTCATCCGCCTTCAAAACTCCACAAACTTGGTATGGAGGATCACAGTAAATGTTGCAATATTCCACACCAAGTTCAGTGCCCAATTTCGAAAGTTTTATCGGCGGCAAAATTCCCTTCCCGCAAGGTATGTCGAATAGAGCATTGTCGCCACTCCCACCTCAATATTTCTTTAATATCTACGATAATTGCTCCCAATTGATCATGATCATCCTCAGCCTCAATGTCCGCAAGAAGCTCCAAAATAGCCGATGAATCTACTTCACATACGATATTGCGATATCCTTTGCCCCATGCGATGATCAATCTCAGTCTCAACGCTTGTAGTTACGTTACTACACTGGAACAGACGCCAAGATGGGCGGCAAACCCTACCAACCATTTACTGTTCGAGTCTCTCAGGAGACCTCCTGCACCGGTGATGCCGGGGTTTCCACGAGCAACGCCGTCTGTGTTGAGTTTGATGACTCCCGCGGCTGGTGGATTCCACCCAATCAAACTTGTCGAGGAGGATGGAGATGTTGTTGGAAATCGTGGATTATTCCGGCCGAATGACGATGTCATATGGAACGACGATGTTGTTGGCCTTGGGAACGATGGATTCCGGCCAATCCAGAGGGATGACGATGGCGGCATCTGGAACGACAATGTTGTCAGCAACTGCATCATCTTCATCTTTCAGGCCCTTGCTTGCTTGAGGCGACTCGAAGGTTTTCTTGGAGAGCTAGGTTTAGGATGAACAAGTGCCGCGGCAGAGTGTTTATGTTTAGCTTATATTTATGTTAGGGTACCGTATAACAGAAGTCTTCTAGTTAATTTGGAACTTCTGTTCCGACTGGGGCTCTAAGACTTTACTTAATTAAGGTGGAAGCTTCCAAAAACAAAGCATTAAATCCACCACATCTTGGATTTTTGGCTTTTGCTCATTTTAAGGTGGGCAAACCAGTAATTTTCATGTTAATAATAGATTATTTATTAAATAATCCCTAGACTTTTATATTCATGCTATTTAGTCTTTCTACAATTTTTTTTATATGATTTAACCCTTCAACTTAATTGTTTTAGAAAATATCTCAAACATTTTTATTTTTTGCGATTTAATCCATCATACATTTTATTTTATGCACTTTAGTATTTCAACTACATTTCTATTATTATTATCTTTTTAATATTTATCCCTTATTAATACTCTTCAAATATGATCTAAAATATTTAGTACCGCATATATTTAAAGCTCAAGCCCAACAGATTATGGAGAGGGCATCACATCACTCATCCCATCTCTTTGGGTAATTGATTATTGATCAAATAGTCTTCAAATAGTTATTTTGTAATTTCTATTTTCTACTTTACTTGATTTAACCCCTTTAATTTTATTTTT
>AWUE01017670.1:0-41613 GCA_001974825.2 Corchorus olitorius | reverse complement strand
ATACTCTATTCTCCTCCCATTTTTTTTTCAAAGTGTGTGAATAATGGATTATTTACCAAATAGTCCTCAAGCTTTTCTATTTTATGTTATTTAGTCCTTAAAATTTTTATCTTACTTAATTTAACCCTTAAATTTTATCTTTTTAATATAAAATTTCTTGACTATTTTTATTCTTTGTGATTTAGTCCCTCATAAAATTTATTTCATACGATTCAATCTTTCATTTTTATTTTTTTATTATCTTCTTACTATTTTTCTTTCGCTCATTAATATTTTTAAATATAATCTAAAATATTTGATGCTGCAGCAAAGTGCGTCGGGTTTTTGTGATATATATATATATATATATATATATATATATATATATGGGTAATTATTTGATACATAGCGGTGTAAATTTTGGACTCCATAAGCGGGTTGTGGAGTTGACACATGTCCATTTTTTTAATTAATTAAGTTTTAAATATTTCAATCTAGTCCCTAAAGGACACATGTCACCCTTCAGGACCCGCTTTTGTAGTCTGTAGTCTGCTAAACTCCACTAACGGTGTATTGTATCATTGCATATATATATATATATATCTATATATATATATATTGAAATATTCCCAAAAAATATATAAAATCTTCGGATAGATACTTACATACCCATATAAAAAGAAATACATACTCTATAATATATAAATTTATGCTAAGGTGAAATATTTCAATGAGAAAGTAATAAAAAATAAGATATATTTCTTTTTGGAGGGATGAGGAGTATTTCATGCTTTTTTCATTATAACTAACTTCTTTGATTTCTCCATTACTTTTTAAAACAATTTTCATGTTATGTTTTCAAATCATCATAAATTAATTTACACCTACAAAGTCATTCATGAATCATGATTGAAGTGTATATATATATATATAGTCTAAGTAATTTCTTTCATTTTGTTCCAATTATATGTCGCTTGTGCTTTTTTTTTTGTTTATTAATTCTACACCCACAAAATGAGAAATTGGAGGAAATTAAGCGTGAGTTTCTTTATAGATATGTAAGTATAAAAAATGATACGGAAGAAAGAGATGGAGGGACGAAGAGTTTTTCACCCTTGTATGTATATATTTGGGTCCAATTCTCCTCGCAAATTTGAAATACCTACTGGGAACCAAGAATGAAATTCTGGATGGTGTTGATGATGTGTAGTCAGCTAATGGATTTAAAAACTGTTTATGCTTAGTCATATATATAAGGTACAATTCTGTTCCGACTGGAACTAAGAATTGATTTGAGTAGGTAAGGTAGAAGCTTCGGGAAAAAAAAGAGTAAGGTGAAAGCTTCATAATGTACATTAATTGGGCCTTCAAATATTAAAACAAGATCCTATTCGTTAGATTCATTGACTAGTGCAAGGATTTTTTATTAAGTGTGTATTATAAGATGTGGCTTTATCCATCCCTCTAACTACTCGCACCATATACAACATCACATGTGCTACATTGAGAATTAAAATAACAAATTTTTTCCACCTTACCTGCTAATAATATTATCAATAATTAATACAAGTGGATCGGCCCGCGCTAGCGCGTCGGGCTTTTAGAAATCTAAATCTTTGAAAAATTGTCTTCGAATTAAATTGATTAATGCGTAGGAAAGTTCGAAAGTAATACGATTTTAAAGGTGTTGCATCTTTAAAAGTCTACCATAGTTTAAACATTGAGCATATGCCCAAAAGTGTGGGGCACTTAAACAAAAATTAAGGCTTAGTTTGGGATTGATGTTAAGTTTTGAAAAATCTTGGTTTTTAAGAAGTGCTTTTGAAAAGTGCTTTTTAAAATTGAGGTTGAAAAATGTAATTAATGTTTGATATTGTTGTAGAAAAATGTGGTTGAGAGATAAAATGTCTAAAAAGGCTACTAATTAAATTAGAAATAGAAAGAATATTTAAGAGAGTTTAGTCATTTAATGTCTAAAAGCACTTTTGAAACGCAAAAGCACCTAAAGATTACTTTTTGAGGTTGACTTGGCTTTTGCGGGGAAAATTAGCTTTTGACACAAAGCATGACTTATTTGGCATTGTGTTTGAGGTGAAAAGTAGTTTTTTTTTTATCTTCAAACTCAATCCCAAACCAAGCCTAAGTTTGAGAGCCAAATTATTTAAAAACTTTTCGTAAAGCCTCTAGTTTTTTTCTTGTTTTTTTTTCTAAAAGTTTAATCTAGATTATGTTTGTAATTTTTTTTAATGTAAACTGTAACAAACAGGTAAATTAGATGGTTTGTGATTAATTTTGATGATTCGGTTCTATATCCGATGACTTTTAATCAAAGTTGTAAATGTGTCTTTGTAATATATTGTTTCATCCATCCATTTTTCGTAATGCTGAAAATTAATATAATTGTGAAATCCCAAAGAATCTGATCCAACAAATTAAAATTGGTTGTGTTTGTGGGCAATCGAAACATTGTCCTTAAAACATCATCCTTTTAGGGTAGGATGTTATGTTTAGAGGGTAATAAAATACCATGGATTTGGCACTCAAAACTAAGTTACTTTGATTGATCATCAATCATGAAATACTCAACTCAAATCCTGATTATTAGCTAACTTATCTAACAACTTTGTTTTAACTTAAACTAAAATATTATTTATTTCGTAGAAGAATCACATTGCTATTCAACAGTTTCTTCTGTTTATTTTTGCTTAGTAAGATGAACTTAACTATTCGTTGATTTCTATAGCAGTCAACATCGATAGGAGTTTTTTTTGCTATAGGATGTAATCTTCATTCGTTGAAGCATCTTTTTCATTTCCCCGATTTGCTATCGTAGTTTAGCAGTTTGGAGAGCCCTTGGGTCGTTGTCAAATTGAATTTGTTCTTCCAGGGCAGCACTTTCTCGGAGTTGAAATCTTCTATTTCGAATCCGTGAGTATCATGCAACTTCAAGATTGCCTTCTTTGCAGCGCTTTGCTCCGCAAGCTCTTTGTTTTTGTTCGAGTATCCATATGAAGCATAATGCCTTCCTTCGTTGATTTCTCCTCGAAATTCCACCTTTGCTTGGTAAACATCCCAGATATTGTTTCTTGCTTCGTAAACAGGTGTACCGAAGTTGAGACATAGGCGAAGGTCTTCTAGCGCTTCTTTAAAGTCGAAGTCAATAATTTTGGTGTTCTTTATGTTGGACATGGTTAACCTACAAAATAGGACAAAGAAATATTAGTGTGCAATTGGAGAACTGGTAAAATTCATAATTCATTTGGTATGTAGTATTGTATAAAAATAGTTTGCTGTATTTGAAATAAAGAATTGAGAGGACCGACAACATCGTGTGAATTTTTCAGGCAAAGCATTTTTGGCTTTTTAAGAAAGGTATCATTTCCATTAAATTGGCCAAAGGGTTGAGAATTGTTGGAAAACAAAACCATTCAGAAACGTAAAAGTAAGAAATAAGAGCAACCAGTAGCTTACATACCTAGATGCTTGTATTTTCTTGTTGGTTAGTGTCTTGGATCAAGATTTGGTGGGAATCGTATATTTTTATACTACTCTTGAGAAGTGTTCTTTGGAAGATGTGATGTAAGTGTTGTTGTGGTCTGTTAAGACTTTTAATATAATGACCACTATCAAATTAATTGTAATTAATCTCCACTACTCCTTGCATGCGTTTTAGATCCGAAATATAACGGTAGTTTTTTTGGCAATCATTTTATGGGTTTTTTTTTATTTTAATATTTTACACAATCGACTATACAGATATATATAATAATAACAAGTGGTTCGGTTCGCGCTGGCGCGTCGAACGTTAAAATTTTTTGATTGTTTAAGAATTACTTCTATTGAAACATGATCTAAAATTTATTACATATTTCTAAACAGCAACTATTAATCTATAAATGGAAAACTGGATTTGCTTGAAACATATTATATCATCTAAATTGTAAAGCTTGCTTATATAATGTCTACTGTTAAAAACATACAATACCTAAATGATTAACCTATTTTTTATCTAGTATCACAAAAATTAAAGTCTATGCCAATTGGAGAAAATAATTGCATGTCTTAAGGCATTCTAAATGAACTTGAACTAAGTAACGATTAATTCCACTTTTTTATATAGTTAATGCAAAGTTCTATTTAATTAAAAAAATAGTTAGTATAGATGAATGATTAATTTTCTCTATATCACCAATCATAGATTATTTAGCTTTTTAATACACTAAATAGGAATTCTCCCAACAATAAATACGTCCACACTAATGATTTCCCAAAACGGTTTCAAAGGACTTGCAATTACCAAAATGACCAAATAGGTAAAGGAATGATAAAAATCTAGTTTGGACTTTTCTATAATTTACCAAGTGTGAAAAGACAAAAAAGGACAAAATGCTGGCTCCTCATTAATCCTGATTTGGAGCCTTTAGTAATTTCATTGGGTGTTTCAAATACTATTTAGCATATATAATTCGTTTATTAATTGTTTTAAATTTATAATTTCAAAACGTTCTTAGTTTTAATTTTTCCAATCATTAATCATCCTAATAATAAAATATTTAAACATTTTTCATTTAAAATTAATCAGTTATTTTTCCCCAAGTAATGAATCAGTTACTGAATATTCAAAGCAATGATAATAATTAAATGATTATTATTATACATGTACTCATTGGTGAATTTATTTCAAAGTAATTCCTTGTTTCTATCTCTTGTTTCATCTCTCTTTTTTTTTTCCAGCAAATGTGCTTGATTTAGATTTTCTATCAAATTGTACTTCGACTATATACGACTTCAGTTTGAGTCAAAAATTTAGACATCTTTTCTCTGATTAAGTTTTTCTCTCCACTCACTTTTATTCCGTCCATGAACTAAAATAAACCATTTTTCCAGAAAATCTGCTAGATTCAGTTTTCATTATGGTCTCTGCTTTTCTTTCTACATTTTCAATCCCAAAGGATCAGTTGCTACCAATTCCTAATTGGTTGTGTTTGTGGTTAACGAATAAGTTGTTTAGAAACAACGTTTTAAAAACATCATCCTTTTAGGGTAGTCTGAAATGTTTAGAGTTTAACAAAATACCATGGTTTTGGATAAATTTGCAGTGAAGACTGGTTTTTTTGGCTGGATATTTTCTTGTGCATTTCACAAATCCAATGTAATGCCATTCTAATTTTTGTAATTATACCTAATCCCACAGTATAAAATGTTTTGATGTAATTATGACTCATTGTTTAACTGGTTTAATCACCTGATGAGGAGGTCATGCAAGAAACTTGGTTTTAAGTTCTGTTTTATTAAACCAGTTTCATAGTCTTTGCTAAAATCTCGTTTCAAAAAAGGAGATACTTATAAATGATGTTCGGTTTTAAAGAGTAGTAGCGTGGCATTCAAAGACCTTAGTAAAAAGATTTTACTAAACAGGTGATATTCAAAGACTTCAGTAAATTGATATAATCTCATGTTGTAGAATCATTGACAAACTGAACAACGATTAATATAAAAGCAATCTCGAAAAGTGTTTTTTTCCCTAATGAAATTACTTTAATTTTATATATTAAAGATAAGATGAGAATAGATTATTATTGTGATTAATTCGGGTACTGTAACGTGCTGTAATTTGATTTAAAGAGTTGGTTGCGCAAGAATTTATGATGAATCATTTCCAAATGGAATGAAACGGTGTATATTTCTTGGCTCTAAACAGATTTAAGCTGTCTAGTGGTAGTTTGTCTTTTGGAAGTCTTTTAATTTGGGCTTTAATCTCTTTGACTATAGAATGGGTTTTTTTTTTGATACCGCGAAATGTAGTTTATTGAGGCCATGAGAATGAGCTCTTTAGATTTGCTACTGCCGTCGCCATCTTCCTTGTTTCTCTTGCCAGCGGGTGCCATGCCTTGAATAATGCAACCTGTTGGAAAGATTTTAGAAGACAACAGATATTAGCTATCATTGGTTGTTGTTGCCATGGGACCGTTACTCTACCAGACAGTGCTGCTTTCCAATTTTGTCCATTAGCTCTGCACCAAATTCTCCTTGCTCCAGTTTCAGCCATTTTGCTCAATGCCAACCTTGCTAGATAAAGTCTCGCAGTGCTTTTCTTCCTTCCTTCCACACTACGACAGCATACTCTTGTCTCTCCATCTCTGTTTCTAGCCATCATTGCGACTCCACACCATTCCTTTCCTTGCACTCTAACAACCTCTAGGAAAACCATCCACTCCCTCTCCACCAAAGGGGGTAATCCATCTGCACTTTCCAGTAGCTGTGGACCAATATTTTCTCCCACATTCGGCCTGCAGATCCTTACCGCTCTTCTCTCTTCCTTTTCCCTTGCAAAGGCCTCCACTATCCTTGGGGCAGTTATTCTCAGTCTAGCCAGTACGCCTTCTGGATCTGGTGTTCTTCCTTGAAAACAACACTCATTTCTCTGAATCCATATATACCATAAGGTCATAGCAAATTCAACTGTGAACCAGTAGCTCTGTTCCTCCATGCTTCCTTCTTTTCCTAGCCACTGTAAAATCCATTGTTTCAAATCCACCTCAATAAAAACATCTGTCCTCAAATTTAGCTGGGAGCCAAACCATACTGCTCTGGAGAAGGGGCAATTCCAAAAAAAGGTGCTCTAAAGTCTCCTCTTCTTGTTTACACAACACACAATCTCTGTCCACATTCATCCCTCTTATGCTCAGCTCATACTTCACAGGTAGACATTGGTTGCAAATTTTCCAAAGGAAAATAATAACTTTAAGAGGCAGCCGAAGCTTCCAGAGTTTACTCCACTGTTGATCTTGGCCAAGGTTATTCACAAATGTATTGGATTCTCCCATCAGAAAGTTATAAGCTGATCTAACTGAAAATCTTCCATTCTTTTCATGTTTCCACACGTATTGGTCCTCCCCCCCAAAAATTGACATCTGCCTTTCCAGTAGATTCTCTGCTTCCTGGTCCACCAATAGTCCTCTTGCTAGAGCAGGTTCCTAGGTTGAAGTTCTTCTGCAGATTAGGGCTTTGGCTTGTAGACTTTATTGTTGGTTGTCTTCAATTTCGAAATCCTTTTTTAGTCTTCCCTCTTGTAGGAACAGTCTATTGCCACTCCATACCTGTACATCAACTCCTTTGATACAGATGTCTCTTCCAACCAGTATACTCTTCCACATCCAGGTATCTCCATTCTTTGCTGTGACATGTTCAAATCGAGTTCTTCTGCAATACTTGCCTTTTAGCTGATCTGCAACCAAGCTTGAAGCATCTGTCATAATCCTCCATGCTTGTTTGCTTAGGAGTGCATTGTTCATCATTTCAGTTTTCCTAAGTCCCAGGCCTCCTTTGCTTTTAGGCTTGCATAAATGGTCCCAACCTCTGAGGTGGAGTTTTCTCGTCTCCTCACCATGCCCCCACCAGAAATTTCTTGCTATTCGATCCATTCGTTCACAAACATTCACTGGAGCTTTGAAAACTGACATTGTGTAAATTGGGATACTCGCAATAGTTGATTTTATCAGTGTAAGTCTCCCTCCTGGTGAAAGTAGTAGGGATTTCCATCCTTGTAGCTTGGATTGTATCTTGTCAATCACAGGCTGGTAGAAATCTCTTCTTCTCCTAAGAGCTCCCATCTCCATTCCCAAGTACTTGCTTGGCTTGGAAACTAATTTGTAGCCCAATATCCCTTTAAACCATCTTTTCTTCCTTTGTGGGCAGTTGCTGCTCATCAGGAGCTCTGATTTTTCTGCATTGATATGCTGTCCAGAGAAGAAGCAGAACTGTTGAAGGGTCTCTTTTACTTTCCTACAGGTTACTGCATTTGCTCTGAAAAATAAGAAGCTGTCATCAGCAAACATCAGGTGATTTATAGCTTCGCACCTTCTACTGATTTTTATTCCTTAAATCTCCCTATTCTATTGTGCCTTCATTAGCATAATGGATAAAATATTTTGGCAAAGTATAAACAGGTAAGGTGAGATAGGATCACCCTGTCTCAATCCCTTTACTGGCTTAAATTGCTCAGTCATGCCACCATTAATGAGCACTCGAAAGGATACTGTGCTGATGCACTAGTTAACAAGCTGTATCCAATGATCTGAGAACCCCATTTCTTTTAGCACTGCCTCAATAAAGTTCCAACTCAGCGTATCATAGGCCTTATTCATGTCCAACTTGAGTGCAGCTAGATATCCCCTCCCTTTTTTCTTTTTGGTGATAACATCTAGCAGTTCTCCTCCCAAGATTATGTTGTCACCAATGTTCCTACCACTGACAAAAGCACTCTGCAAAGGGGAAATTACCTCGTTCATCACTCATTACAGTCTGTTTACTAAGATCTTGGAGACAATCTTATATGTAACATTACAAAGGCTGATTGGTCTGAAATCAGAAACTTCAGCAGGGTCTTTCTTTTTTAGTATTAAGGCTATCAGAGTCTTGTTTAATTCTTTCAGCAAATATCCTGAAGTCAGAAAATTGAGTGTTGCTTGGGTTGTGAGATTGCCCACAATGCTCCAAAATTTCTGAAAAAAGGCTGCAGGTTTACCATCATACCCTGGTGCTTTGAAAGGGTTCATTTGGGAAATGGCTCTTCTCACTTCCTCTGCCTTGAAGGGTGCATTTAGATGTTGCAGCTGCTCATCAGAGTTCTTTGGGAGATTTAAGCCTTGCAGAAAAGACTCCATTTGGCTCTTGGAGGCTAAGTCCTCAGAGCAGTAAATTCTTTTAAAATTGCTTAAAAATGCCTCCTCAATCTCTTTTGGGTCATCAGTGGATTCTCCATCCATTCTCCTGATGTTAGTAATCCTATTTCTCACTCTCCTTTTCTTTGTTGTTAAGTGGAAATATCTAGTATTTCTTTCCCCTTGAATATACCAGTTGGCCCTTGATTTCTGCATCCACATTAATTGTTCTTGCTCAAGCAGTGTTTCCAGTTCTCTTCTGATTATTTCCTCTCTATGCCTATTTTCTGGCATTTCAATTTGTTGTTGCGCTCTGGTCAGTTCTTCTTCAAGAGCTTTCTTCCTCCTGCTAAGGTCTCCGAAATGGCATTTATTCCATACTTTCAGCCTTTCTTTGGTGGCCTGAATCTTCCTTGCCAAATTGAAGGCTACTGAGCCTTGCTGGTCTGTGTTCCATGCCTGCGCCACCACTTGTTCACATTGAGGATCAGTTGTCCACATTAGCTCAAAACGGTATGGTCTCTTCTTAAACTCTGTGCTTCTCTCCAGATTTAGTAGTAGTGGACTGTGGTCAGAGGCAGTTATGGGTAAGTTTTCTAAGACCGCCTCCCCATTGAGTTCGAACCATTTGGCATTTGCAAAAGCCCGGTCTAACCTTTCCCATGTGACCTGATCATCCCCTCTTCTATTGGACCAAGTATAATGTAAGCCTTTAGCTTTGACTTCTGTTAAAAAACACGAATCAAGACACTCTCTAAAGGCTTCAGCTCCTTGTAAGGATCCATTTGTCATGGATAACTTGTCTGATTGTTTCAACACCTGATTAAAATCCCCCATGAGAATCCATGACTCCTTCTCTGATATTGATTGTCTTATATTACATATTACATCCCATACTTCCTTCCTTTTTTGTGGGTCTGGATGTCCATAAATACATGTAAGCCATGTCTCTTTTTTCTACCATTTCAGGTACACATGAACTACATGTTTAATCATCATCTTAAAATCAACCACAACATCTTCCTGCCATAAAACTAGCAAACCACCACTAAGTCCTTGGCTATTTACCCCTTTACACTGGTTAAAACCCCAACATCTAACTAGACTACTTGGCTTTACAAGAGCTTGTTTTTGTTTCCATAATAAAACAAAAGATTACATTATGCTTCCTTACTAGGTCTCTGCCATGTGAAACTGTTAGGGGGTGACCAATTCCCCTAACATTCCAACTTAGGAGACTCATGGTTCCTGAGGCTGTTGTTGCGGGACAGCATGCCTTGAACCCTCAGCTAAGGAACCTTCCTTCAGTCTTGTCTCCCTTTCATGAGCTAAAGAAGCCTGTGTCCTCTGTCTCATACGCCTCCCCTCTTCAGAATCCTTCTCAGCTTGCTCATCTTCCTCCCTTTTCCTCTTTGTCCCTTGTGTCTGATTTTCCTCCTCACAAATTCCATCTCCTTCTAGAGAATTCTCTTTGATAACTTCTTTCCCCTCCTCATCAGCCTCTGGAGGACCTTCATCTGGTGATGGAGTATTTCTTAGGAAGGCTGACATCAAATCCTCTTCGTTGATTGAGCATATAAACCCTGGACTTGTCGGATTCACTGGACTTCCAGATCCCAAAAGTAGTGTTGGTGGCTACAAAGCAGGTGTTCCACTTTGATCTGGTGCAAGATTGTCTCTGGGATCAGTGATGTTGAAAAGGTTATGACTCCTTCCTGCTTGGTTCTCTCGCTTCATCTGTAGGCTCAACTAGAATTGCACATCTTCTCTTGTTCGCACCTTGTTTCTGTTGGATCCCATTTGACTACTCTCTGCGATATCCTTTCTACCTCCCATCTCTAATCTGGCATTTGTATACACTGCTCCTCCATCTGGTAGGCTGATCCACCTAACATTATTGTCTGCAGGTTGGATGGTGGGGTCATTTAGGCTCCTATTCTGCAATCCCTCCAGTAATTCAGTAGATTGTCTCACCATCTCATCACATATTTGCTCAAATCTACCATGCTCTCTGTATAATGCAAACTGCATGTCTTCCAAATCTGCAAGATTATGATAGCCACTATTGTACCTTTGTTCCAATAGGTCCAGCCGTGTCACAGAGATGTCAAATTCTGATAAGGGATCCAGAATTGGCTCCAAAGTTGGGTATTCAAAAACTGACAGATCAGTTTGAGAAATGTCCCCAAGTGGTAGTTGATGCTGAGTTGGGTCTTCTTGTTGGATAATTTGACTATGCTGTCCTGAGTCAGACGAAAGCACTTCCAATTCCTCTTGTACTCGCATCTGACCCAATATCTCTGTGGTTTCAATAATCTGTGTAGATTCTTCTTCTGGCACTAACTCCACAACCTCCGTGGTGTTTTGCACGCCTTCAATTGATTCTTCTCTCAATATTAGAGATTGAAGCTGAATTTGTACATCTTCATTCCCTTGAGACACCAGGGCAAGTTGAGCTCCTTCTTCTTCATGGCTAGAACCCCCAGCACCAGTTGGCTCTATTATCATTGGTTGCGTGATGGTTGCCACCTGAGGCCCCCCTCACTAGTCTGCTCCCTATTGTCTCCATCATGCTGGTTTAGCACGTTCTGTCTTGCAGTTCCACTCGTGCCCCCTATCTCAAAAAACTCTGATGCTTCAATATTGGTTGATGGTAGCTGGCTTTGCCTATTTCTTGGCTGTCCATAGGCTATTCTGGTTGTTCTTCTGCTCGCCCTATGCAGGAATGCCCTTATACGATTGTAAAACATGTTATTCTGAGGATCAGTTATAATAGGGTGTCCATACCTTTCTGTTATGGGCCTCATCCTTTGTCTCACCATCCGGTCCACCTCCACTGCATCATTGGAGCAGTAAGGGTGGGTGTGGCCTAGCATTCCACACGAGAGGCAAAGCTTATTGATCTGCTCATAGCTAAAGTCCACCCAATGCACTGTTCCATCGTCCCTTTCTAGAGTACACCCAGAGGCCAAGGGTTGCCTTGGGTCTAGAGCAATTCTTACTCTAAGAAATCTTATGTTCCTCGGTCGACGATGCACCCAATCAATCTTGATTATTTCCCCAGCTGTACGAGCTAGTTTTTCGGCCACTATATTGTTTTGATACTCCACTGGGAGACCTACAATTTGTAGCCAAAGCTCTATTCTGTCTAAAACCATATCTCATAGAGGCACATTTGGATTCCACTTTCTGGTAGCAAATAAAGCCCCTTGATAGCTCCAGGGTGTTTGTTCCAGCGCCACCCTCCTATCAGTTTCATCACTGATGTATATTAAGTATCGGTTGTCATCTCTGCCAACAACCGTAATTTCACCATGTGGATCCCACTCCTGATTCGCCCATCTTTGAATGGTCTCTGAAGAAAACCTTCTCATGTCGAGAAGAAAACCAACAATACATTTATTAGCTTCTTCTCTGGTTACCATCACGTCTTTAGAGCTTATGCGAACCCTATGGCTTATTCTGCTCCTAAAAGGTGCAGTTGGTCTAGGATGAGTGGCCTGAATATTGCTTTCAACTTCTTCTTCACTTTCTTTAGTAGGAGAATCGTTGTCAGTCCAGCTGCATTCTCTCAGGAATTTAATGTTTAAATGGTTTGCTTCAGTCATCGTGGTATGGTAGGAGTTAAATGAAGGTTCTTTGAACTCAAAGGTAGTTGTCTGCATTATGATCCTCCTTCTTTTTAAAGTTAAATAAGGTCTGAAACGCCTGTTGAGTTTCTCTGTTCTTGCTTTCGCCTCGATCTTCATGTCGACCCTGGTTGGCTGTAGCAATTGTCTACAATCTGGATGTTGGTCGTGTGAGTTCCAAAACAAGTAAATGCTCCTTAGCGGCCTTGATCAGAACACCCAGTCCAGAGGAAGAAACGAGCAATAAATTCAAAGCACGCTAAGTCTATTAAAGTAGGGAAAGTAATGATTAGTAAGGATAATCTCAACTGATCACCAATGGCAAAAGGGTTTAGGCCATAGGGTGTTTTTAATAGGTACGATAGGCTGACGATTAGAAACTAGTGCTGCTATTCAAACGAATTGGGAAATTTTGATCGGAGAAGAAAAGTGGAACAGTTAGGTTTCCGACAAGCTCCGTTAGGAGAGAGAAGCTCTCAGTTAGAGAGAGAGATTACTATAGAATGGGTTATGTACTTAGACAACCATAGCTGTTGACATAATTCAACGGTAAATACTTGATTAAGTAAAATGGTTTTTTTTTGTTTTAATTGTTGCTTAACCTGATTAAGAGGCTATGCAAGAAACTTTGTTTTAATCTTTGTTTTTTTAAATCAGTTTCATAGTCTTGTAAATACTTGATGGAAAAAAAAATGAGATATCTATAAATGAGGTGTGTTTTTAAAGAGTACTTTGCCAAATTCTAAATCGAAACAGTCGATATTGGAAGACCTCTGTAAAGTTTATGTAAAACCATGTTGTAGAAACTTTCACAAACTGAACAACTATTAATCCAAAAGGAATCCCGAAAACTGTTTATATCCACAAATTAATAAGAATTAAAAAGTTCTTAATGCATCTCTTTATTGCAACAACGATTTTGTACGATCTTGTCTTCTCTTATTCCTCCTCTCCCTTATCAGAATCTTCTTCACTCTGTGTGATGCCTGCATCTTCTTCTGCTCCTCTGTTTAAATTATTGTATATTTCAGTTAGCTATGCAATGTCACAATTTGAGAGAATGTAATAAGAGGTTCACCTTTTCTTATTCTCTTGTGCTGTATCTGTTGGAATAATTTCTTTTTTCTCCCACGCAAGAACCCAATAAAATTGCATATAAAACCAAAGCCTAACAAAACCCCACTGCCCCCAACACCGACAGAAATCCAGTTGAGAGAAATTCCAATTTTGACTTAACTAAACATTAAAATCCCAATTTTTTTCGCACACAAACGTGAGAAGAAGTGCAAGACTAACATAGAGAGGAAAAATGGGGAAAATATTGCAACAAAATTATAGGGTTACCAACCTCGATGGATCGCCAATGGAAGGTAGGAGTAAACTGGATCTGACAACCAAAAAATTGAGCTGTCTATAACCAAATGCAATGAGCAAGAGGGGAAAAGAAAACAGAGTAAGAAACATGAAAGGTCTTGAGAGGAGGACGTTTTAAAGATAGGAAACGGGTAATTCCCAAAAAAGGGCTGTAGGGCAAGAGGTGCCAACAAACAAACATAGGGTCTTCTTAGTAATTTACTTAGTGAGAAAAGACAAAAAAGGACAAAATGGAGTCTCCTCATCGATTTTCAAAAGGGGCTTTTAGTAATATCCCTGGGTGTTTCAAATAGTATTTAGTATATATATATATATATATATATATTTGTTTTTTAGTTTTTTCTCTCCTTTTTTTTTATAAACATTTAGTTTTTTCTTTTAAGACTAAGTAGCACCAATGATTTCCAAATAATAGTAATCCTTTTGATCCCATCGTTAAAATATCCATTAGTTTTGTCTTTAAGTGAAAAGTTATGGTATGTATGATAATATGATATATTAATTATTTAATTGGAAATTTATTTGTTTATGACACATATATAACTTTTTTTTTTGATAAAATGACACATATATAACTTTTTAAGAAAGAAAAGGTTACTAAAACATTAATTGAAAGATTAAATACATTGGTATTCAAACTATAATACAGTATTAAAATAAAATAGAGCATTATAAACCATGCAATCAAAATGGTTTCACTTTCAAATTATAGAAAGTATATATATAATATAATCCTCCCTCAGTCCCATATTATCTGTCCCTTTTGGGTCAAAGTTTCTTAACTTTGACCTTTAATTATAAAAAAATTATATAAAAATAAATTTTGATTAAATTATGTTTTAAACTTTTCAAAACATATTTTTTGAAAATTTGATTGTATATATATTTTTTTGTAATTAAAGGTCAAATGTATGATTAGTTTGACCCAAAAGGGACAGATAATATGGGACGGAGGGACTAGGGAGTATTAGAATACACTCGGTATCAAAAAAAAATATTAGAATACACTCGTACAGTAACTTTTTAAAGCATAAGGACCAAATAAAATTTGAATCAAATTATAGGCATCATTAGAGCAATTTACTCAAAAATAATCTCAATGCTACTCAGCGAGTATCTTTCCTCCACGTGTCTAAAACAAAAGAAGCCCGTACCTCTTCAGCTGCCTAAAGCCACCATCTTGACCGTCCAAGTATACTCAAGTCCCACCAAATCAACGCTCCAAATATTTTCCTGCAGAAATTACATTTCTAAAGCTATACGTTCTATCAGAAGCCAGAGTTCTCCTTTCTATTTGCCACTGGTACGGCTACCCCACACTCCGGAAACAAGAAACACGGCAAGAAATGGCAACAAACTTCGGAAATGGCGGAAGAACTCCCCGACCCGGCGGTAACGACGGCGGAGATGAGGATTGCATCAAAAGCATGGTGGACCAAGGCAGTGTGGAGAGCCGTAGATTTTACTTGTCACGCAAGACTGCTTTGGAGATGCTCAAAGACCGAGGCTATAACGTGGATGAATCAGAGATAACTCGCTCACTCACTGAGTTCCGTTCTCTATTTGGAGATAACCCTGACCTCGAACGTCTCCGTATTTCTGCTACTCTGCGTTCCAATCCTTCCAAAAAGGTAAACTTTATGTGATCATCTTAATTTGAAAATGTTTGTTTAACGGGAAAAGGATGAAGCTTTTTCCCCTTTAAATCTGTTTGCTTCCTAAGAAAATGACAAAATGACGGAAAATGTGATGGAAACGAAATATATGTGTGTTTTTTTTTCTTTTGTTTCTCTCTATGTGGGAAAAATAGAAGCTTTTTTTAGATATACAAACAAATAGAGAAAAGAGTTTTTGTGCGAAAAAAAAAATGTAGATGATTGTATATATGTATGTATGTGTCATGTCTATATGTATTGTATATGCATGTGTCTTGGTGGTATATGCTATGTTTGTATGCATGTATGTTAAAGTAGGCACTTTTGATGCATATGTATGTATGCATGTGGCATGGTGATAGCTTATATATATAGTGTTTTTTTCAGTCCCTGCACAATTATTTGTTTGGATGGAGTACATTAATTTGAGAAGAAAGGTTCTGTTTTGCTTTTTTGTATTTTTGGTAATACTCTCATATATTATTGTTTATACATAAGCCTAATTATGTACATGTAGACAAGATGCTTATTAATTGATGTATGTATAAGTTGCTATCTTCTTATAGAAATGTTGTCTTTTTAACTTCCTCTTTTGTTTTTTCCCCTTTTTGGTAGCCTCTTAAAGAGTACAGAACAATAGTATTTGCCTTTTAGTTTGCCCTTTTATTTTTATTTTCTTAAAATGCTAGTTGATGTTAACATTTAAAAAAGGGGTTTAGGATGGTAGCCTCTTAGTTGTGATGAATTGTTTTGCTTGCCAGTATTGGATTCAAAATTAAGTGAATTTCATTTATATTTTATACTGCACTTCTGTATATAAACTGGTGAAGGGGTGATCAGAAACAATAAGAATTATAATAAGCAAATATATTCTAGACTTTTGCTTAATGTTTTGCCCTCTAGCTCTAGGAAGGTAGGAAAAAAAAATATGAGAATTTCTTATCCAAAAGCCAAAAGGTAACATTTGCTGAACCCTTTCTAAGTACTATACTATATATGCTTGGTTATACATAGTTCTTTTGGGTTTGACTGCAAGCACATGCCAGATGTTCTTGTTATAAGAGGAGAAAGTCTGAAAAGCATTTCATTTGAATGCTATGTTCCGCTTTATTGATTTCTTAAAGTTGAAAAACTCAACTAAAACAAGCAATTTTTTATCTTATTGCTACCAATATATAGAAGAAAAAACCCGAATTCAAATTTGGCCAATGCACATTCTTTCTGTGCATTTCTTGGCTCATATTGCCTTTTTATGGATGAAATAATTGAAAATTTTAACTGCATTAGATTGAAAAAGCACTGTTGATGGCTTTATTCTTCTCTGTTTTTGTATTTGTCAAGCAGCATTGTAAGGTTAAGGAATTAATTCTTCTTGTTTATTTGGCCTGAGGTGTTTGATACCTCGTGGCAAACAATGACAATCTTAATAATCAAGTTTTGGATAGCGTTTAGCCTAATTATGAGTTATCATGCCCTACTGTGGATTATGATATCTGTTGAGTGAGTAAAGATAATACTACTTTAGAATGTATCATCTGTTGACTGAGAAGCGTATACAAACTTCTTAGTGTAGTCAGTAGTAATTAGTAAATAAAGAAGTACTACTATAGTTGTACATTCTAGTTTTTACTCTTTTCATCCTGTAAATCTAAGGTATTTGCTTCTTAGTCTTTCCTAATGATTTTAGATTCTTACCACATTTATAGATTACTGTATTATGCTTAGCTGGTGTGAGACCGGACTGTTTGAGGGTTTTGAATTTTGATAAATTGTGCCCATAAGAGAGCTTAGAGTGATAAAACAGTTTTGAAAGCTAAAACCATGAAGTGCAACCAAACAAAGCCACATGGAGGACAAACTTATATTTTCCCTCTTCCTTTTTTCCTTTCTCTTTTCTTTAGCATTTTGGTATTCTCTTGCATCAATATTGCAAGTTGTGAGTATTATTTTCCTAGAAACACTACAAACTAAGATTTAGTAACAAATAAATGGATCTGCTTGCAAAGATTAAGAGCTAAGAAAGAACTATAGAAACTTATAGCTGTATCAAAACAGGAAATAGAAGGCAGAGTAATATTTTTCGTGGTCTGGAGGAGATAAGATCAGATGTTTCTTTTTAACATGTAGTTAAGTTATCTAGGATTCAAACTTTTTAATCATTCTAGAAGGGAAGTTAATTGCTAACGTTTTATGTAAAATTTTAAGAGAGAGCATCTGTTACTTCACTTAGTATGGTTACATGTGTGTATGCAGGATGTGTTGAATCTTAATTCTTGATGTGATTTGTTAGCAAGTCTAAACAGGCCTTTTTAGTATGGAATTCTTTTTGGCTAAAGTTTAATGTCCTTGAACACAGCTCTAAGCTACTCATGCAGTTATGTAACATGATATTTAAGTTGTTTGCAGATTCTGGTTGTGTTCATGGGAAAGAATGAAATCAGGAAAGCAACTATTTGTGCTCTTCGTGGAGACATCTCCAAGGAAAATTTAAGTGGGTTGATACTGGTCCTGCAGAGCAAAATGAACTCTTTTGCTCGAAAAGAACTGGAGAGTTTTGCTTTTAAAGTGGAGGAATTTCAAGTAAGCAAGTCACGTCTTTGCTAATTGCTATTCTTACCTTAAAGAAAATATTAGTGCTGCAATGGCAACGTCCCTTAAAATGTTTTTCTTTCTGCTTTGCCTTACTTTTCTCACAATAGCAGTTTATACCGATATTAATGTTGATGTCCAAATTGTCCTTCTGCCTGCTTATGGAGGTACATGCATATATGAAGTGGAGCACAAAGAAATGATGACATGATGTAAGAGTTTACACAGTACCTATTGTTCTTGGATTGGCAAAAGAAAAATGCGAAAGAGTTTAGATGCATTTTTTAGGTTGAGTTGCAAAGATATGATGACTAAAGTGGTGTTAACGCTTAATCGTAAATAGTTTCATGTGGCAAGCAGGGTTATTCGAAATGCATGAATTGATCCTTTTCATTTTAATGTTCTGTGGCTGAAACATACTTTCATGTCTAAATTCTACTGAATAAGTAAAGAGAATATATAGCACTTTTCTGATTTCCAGCTAAATTGGGTTTCGCATTCTGTTTTTTAAAATCATGGCTTACTTTGTCTTCAGATTGCTGACCTGTATGTTAATATAACAAAGCATTACTTGATGCCAAAGCATGAGGTCTTGACTGCTGAAGAGAAACAGAAGTTGCTGAACAAATATGATATTGAAGCTAAGCAGGTAATCAGTGATTCATTGTACAATTCTTAGAAATCCAGTTTGTTTGTCTGATATCCTCATTTTTCTGTCATTCATCCAAAGCTAATAGATGGAAATTTTGGGTAATAATTCTTGACATTATTTGTTGTCAACTTCTTAATCTTTTTTCTGGAATATCTGAACTTTTCAGCTACCCCGGATGCTAAAATCTGACCCAGTTGCTCGATACTATGGAGTGGAGAAGGGACAGGTGGTGAAAGTTACTTACAGTCAGGAACTTTGTGAATTACACGAACAATACCGTTGGGTTGTTTGAACTTTGAAGCTTAATATATTGAACTTCTTCGTAAATAAACCCCATAATAGTGAGACTATAGTGGGAAACTAAGTAGTATGGTTTTTCAGTGACATAGCTTTAGTATTTGAAAGTTGCAGAAATTTATTATTTTGACAATACTTGTATATACAAGATCTTTCGGCTTATTTGGCTTTTTCGTTCTTGGCATTATTATTATTATTATTATTTTTGATTTTCTGGATCAAGTTCTTGAATATGTCACTAACTGGCTCATTACCAGTTTGTCTTCATGAGACTGAAGTCAGAATTAGGAAACTAGAGCACTTGGGGGGCAACTGCCCTTGATCAAGAAAAATGAAGAATTAAATAAAAACTATCATCTGTTAGAAGCAATATTAAAAATATTGAAATATTTTGGGAAGAAGAAATCTTGCTCCCTAAATCTAAATCTCCCCCCTTCTGCCAAAAAAAAAAAAAAAATCTAAATCTCCCCTACTTTTCGGACTTTCCATTTTGAAAATCGTTAAAAAATTTAGGGGTTGCTTCTCTTTAAATAGAGCCTTAAGCAGCCTTCTGCCTCCATCGAACTGCTTACCAGGTAACAGAACAACTTACTTCTTTCCCCTCTTTTTTTTTTTTGTTTGTTTTTTGTATTTTTTTTTCTATTTTAGCTATTAGGCTTATTACTTACAAAGTTTGCATGCAACATGTTTATTTACCTATAACTGTTCTGCAAAGATATGGTTTCTGTCTGTTGAATTCGTATTGTAAGTTGTAACATATGTCTAACTTGCTTGAATATATTTACAATTTAAGTTGATAAATCTATCTAGGACTAAATTTTATTTTCCAGGACGTACCAAAACCAGATAACAGTTGTCATCAAGTTATTTCATCAATAACTTTTTCATTGTATATATGCTTGTATTCTGGCCATCTAACAATAGTTAAAATGTCTTCTTTTATTTTTACCTTTTTCATGTTTTCTGGTTCAACTTTTATTCTATGTTTTTGGGTTCTTGACTTTATTTTCTTTTAGCAACAAAATATGTAACCATTGACTCATTATGCCCTGTTATTTTAATGGGATTATCTGCTTTATTTTGTGGTGGATATATAAAAGTCTGTAAAAACTTCAACTGTCTCTCTGCTACATATTTTTTTTTCTTTAGATTGAATTGCTGCAGTTATGCAATGTTTGAATTTTCTAACACTTTGATTCCTTGTTCTAGTTTGCAACAATGTCAGGAGCAAAAGAAGATTTTTCGGTGAAGAAAATCAATCTGAAAATTGGCGGTCGAGTCTCTGGCGCTGACCAAAACCTTAACATCTTCATATGACCTTGTTGAGCAGATGCAGTTCTTGTTTGTGAAAGCTAGAAATTTGCCATTGAACCCCTATAGTGGGTTGTGCTATCCTTATGTTGAAGTAAAGATTGGGAAATTTGATATAATACAGTACAATTAAATTTCTCTGTTCCTTCATATTGGCAGTATGCAGAATCGGCAGAATCGCTCCCAACGGCATGATCATATGTGGCTGCTGTTTTGGTTTTGCTGTTCATGCTGGAAGCAAAACACAAACACCCTACAAGCACGTAGTTTTAGCAGATTCTCACCTGAAACAAAGGGGAAATCAAAGAGGGAAATAGCCTTGGCATTTCATCTAATCTACAACTTGGCAGTATGCAGATCAGATAATTGCAAAGAATGCTTCCATCTCCAAGAATATTCTGGTAACTCACTGATCTGATGATCTTGTAACAGTTTTAGACTCATGAAATGAAATACCCAAATTAGGCCCTCAGGAGGCCTCACCAAACTAAACAATATCAGGGTGGGCATTTCTGAAAAACATGGGTGAGTTTGATGAACTTGAAAGGGAGATTTATAGCTAGAGATTTGGCAGACATTGAATAATTTATAAATGGCATTGGCAAGCATATATATTATACTCCATTCATTTTGTATCATTTCTTGTCTGGAAACAGTATTTACACTCTTATATTAGCCTTGTTCTTCCCAAAATGGAATAGACAGGGTTTGATCTTCTATGGTAAGGCAGAAGAGATTCTGATTTTCAGTTAAGTGTTACAGTAAATGAAAGGATTTTGTTTCCATTTTCTGCTATTTATGACAGACTGTTCAGATATATCATATGCTATCTGACGGTAGCCAATCAGCTAGCTAATAATTAAGTTTGGAAAGACCAAGACTTAAGGAAAGAAACAGTAATTTGTTGGTTAATCTTTTCCTATGTGCCACAACCAAGCTGAAAAAGAACAAAACATGAAAATGGTCTAATTTCTGCAATCTTTGTGGGGTATGGAACTTTGGGGACAATATAATTTGGTTTGAAACACAATATGGTTTCATCAAGAAGCAAAAATATATGGTTTAAGAATTATTGTTTAATGATCTCTAAATTATTGATAGTGGAATTCCATGTTATTCTCTCTTGAATTCCAACCAAATAAGTTTTAATTTACTGCAATTGCAATGAAATCGACAATAATATCGTAATATAATGTTTTCTCAACTCTTTTACAAATGCACAAAGGCCAACTCGTTTTGAGATGAAGAAGATCCTTATGTTGAAGTAAAGAGTGGGAACTATCTGGGCACAACCAAGTACTTTGACAAGAAACCAAATCTGGAATGGAACCAAGTGTTTGCTTTGACAAGAGAGAGAGAAATCAAACAGCTTATGATTCATGAGAATATTATTGGTAAGGTTACTGTCACTTTGCCTGAAATTCCTACTTGTCTGACCCCAGATAGTGCATTTGCTCCACAATGGTATAGATTGCAGGACAAAAATGGGGTAACTGCAGGGACAGCAGAATTGATGTTGGACTATTTGGTTTGAAGCCTATGGTTGGGGTTTTGGAGTTGGGGATCATAAGCCTATAGTTGTAAGATTTACTTGCTCATCTTTGGAGCATTTATCAAAGGCTTATTTCTTGTATCCTTTGTTTCCCGAATTGCATTATAATTTCCCACTCTCCATGCTTCAGCTTGATACTTTAAGGAGTCAGGCTGCTCGTATTTCTTTGTAAGAGTCTAAGTCGCCCTGAACCACCATTAAGGAAAGAAGTTGTTGAGTGGAGGTTCCCAAATGTGGAGCCTGAGAAAAGGCAAGGGTAATCTTCTGGAGATTGTTGGCTACTTTGAATTTGCTTTTGATTGCTTGGAAATGGTTAACTAAAATATTCAAGTGGGAGAATAGGCAGCAAACATATTGTTTCTAGTGAATATTATATTACTTCTGTCACCACCTATTTGGATGCTCAAGAATCCGCCAAAGCATAACTGTCACATTGATGTCAAATTATTAATTATCCCTCCTTGATTCTGCAACTGCTGATGAATTGGATGAAGAACTTGATACATTCCCATCTTCAAGAGAGGCTGATGTTCTTAGAATTAAGAATTTGATGCATTGGATGAAGCAGATTACATGTTATGAGTGTAGGATCATGATTAAGTAGATGTTTCTTTCCCATTTTATTCTGCAGTAGCAGCAAAACCCCAAAACCTGTTTAGACCTTTTCCATTCTCTTTAATTTTGAATCTTATAATTTGGTGATTTTTGTTGCATAAGCATGCAAGAAAGCATGGATTTACTGTGTTCCCTTTCATATTTTGTTTTTTAATCTTTAAGTTCAAGTATTGATGGTCTACTGGCAAAAAAAAAGTATTGAGGGTTTGCTAAATTCCACTGATTGAATAATTTTCCTTATTTAATTGATAATTTTGTTTGTTAAATATAGGGTGAATGGTCAATTTTTTTGGCTCAATGTAGAGAAAATGACATTCTGGAGCTGCAATTTTTTTCTTTATGGCCAAGTCTAGAAGTCTAGAACTACAAATTTTGCAGGCATAAATTGGATTTCATCAGTCCACCTCTATTTTCTAGTTTCTGATTGCATTTGTATTCTATATGAAGGTTTTTGATTCTTTTCAAGCCAAAAACATCATATTCTAACAGTGAAGTGGAGACCCAGACCTTTTTTCTGGGAACATATATATCTGCCAGATTTAGCCAATTTCAACCAATTTGCTAGTCATTCTGGTTTACTAGTTACTTTGAATCACAAGATATACCATAGCCACTCCAAATAAAAATCCACATCCATTTCCAACCTTGGAGAATCAATGAGCTGAATTACAACCTTCAATGAACCCGGTGCAATTGTTGATCGTATGACAGCAACTTATGACTCCGGGAGAGTTTCCAATTATCGAGGAACATATCATTTATCTTATTGTTCCCAACATCTAGTCTAGCACTTTTATGTATCTACAACTTTTCAAATGATTACCATTGAAGTTGATATATTTGGAAATAAATAGGGGGAGAATTTAAAATTTTCTAGCTGACTATCTTGCTAAACAAAGCATTCCCAGCTGAAACTAATGCTTCATCACTTGGTTGTAACTTTGATTTCTCCTCTTAATAAAATTTCAATTTTCTAGAAAAGAATATTGTGCCAAGAGACCTCGGCTATGTGGTTAAATATTATATTTAGTTGTTTTTATATAATATATATAATATATGTATAATATATATGCATTGGATTTTGCCTGTCCGCATTCTGTTGCGGGTGCATTTGAAAAATTGATGAACAGACAAATAATATTGTATGAGTTTAACTTGAAAATTTGGCATAAAAAAAGTATACTTGAAAATTGTGATTTTAGATAATTAGCGTCGGGGAGGACAAACAAAAGTTTAAATAAATCGATACCCTAAAACAAAACAAAAGTAGTAGATAATATACTAGACAATTGGTTGATTAGTGTCATGTGAAAAATATTAAAAAAAAAACATAAAAGTATATAAGAAGAAATATATGGAGAAAAATAAAAAAGTAAAAAATGAAAAATAGGGGAAAAATAAGAGAAAAATGAAAAGAAACAGAAGAAGAAGGAGATGGGAGGGGTGGTTAGGGGTAGAGTTGGGGGGAGGGGTATGGGAAAAATTGACCATTTTGTGCTTGTTGTATAATGTCAAATAGTGACCTAAATTAATGTGATTTGAGATAATTATAAACGAAAATATAATTTAACTTTTCACAATATATAATACTATATAATACTTTTGATTATTGATGTTGAAGATTAATATTATCATCACAAGGCCCACGAGTAGAGTTGTTCAAGGGCTGGGCTACCCGTCCAAGCCCGTAAGCCCGCCCGATATTTTAAAGGGCTTGGACAAGAATTTTAAGCCCATTGGATGGGCTTGGACAAAAAATATCAAGCCCGTTTATTAAATGGGTCGGGCTTGGGTATAAGAGCAAAAGCCCAAGCCCAGCCCGAGCCCGGCCCGATTAAGGAAATATGTTTATTTTTTATTTTTTATTTGTTGATATATAATATTTATTAAATATAATTTATACATACACCGTATTTTAAATAAGAAAAAGATGAATTATATATGTAGAGAATCTTATTATCAATAAGAATAGTATATTATAGGTAGTACATATCATATTTTATATTTACAATTATATTTATATAATTAATTAATATAATTTAATTCTTAAAATAATTATTAAAAAAATATTAGACGGGCTTTTGGACGGGCCTTGGTCTAAGTATTTGATAAATGGGCCGGGCTTGGACAAAAGTTTGAGGCCCGTTTCTTTAATGGGCCGGGCTTGGGCAACACTAATGACCTTAATCTTAAGGCTAGGCCCGGCCCAAACCCGGCCCGGCCCATGAACAGGTCTACCCACGAGGCTACATCGACTTATGTCAAGGTAGCGGTAGAGGTGTTCATGGGCTGGGCCGGGACGGGTTCGGACCAGGCCCATGCTTATGTTTGTAGATATTTTACTTGTCCAAGTTCGGCCTGTCCTGACTAAACGGATCTTCATGTATGTCCAAGCCCGTCCAATTAAATAAGAGTTTGTCCAAAACCTGTTCAAACCCACCCGTTTAGTAATTATAATATATGATATTTTTTAATTTTTAAGTTAATTAAAATATATATATTATTTATTTATTCATGTGCATTATTAAAAAAATGAAAATCTTAATTAACTAACGAGAGGGGTAGCTCGCGTTGGCGCGTCAAGCGTTTTGAAATTTGAATTGTTAAATGTTGCTTTTATATTAATTGCCTTCAGTTTGGTGTAGTTTGGCGTTGTTAAGGAGTAGGAACAGTTTGGTAATGTAAAGGAGTAGGAAAAGTTGAGTAGCAAATTTTTAATGCAATAAATTGATTGATATGAGCTATGTTCTACAGTGAGTAAAATGTAAAGAGGAAGTCTTAGGATAAATTTGATTCTGTTGAATCATTTTAGTAAGTACATTGTTGCAAAGGCATAGACATTTTTGCTAAAAAAATTGCTTCAAAGTTACATATGCTTAAACTGAAAAGACAAAATCCATAAGCATTTAATATAATTTAAAAAGTAAATAACATAAACACTGAAATTGTAAACATAAAGCTTGGAGTTGTGGCTTGCTTTCCTTCACTACCCTGGTTGCTTACTGCTAGTACCTGGTGGATTTGTTTAACTGAGTTAGAAGTTGTAGGTATATAAACATATATAAATCAAGTACATTTGAATGTTAAGGCTGTGTAGCTCTTGATGTACACTGGTTCACTTAAAAGACATGAAAACGGAGAAATTATCGAAAGAAGGTAATACCATTCAAAGCAACAAATTGCCCTTTCGGCTTCATTAGACCATGCTCTTTCTTTCTATCTTTCCATACTACTCAGCAAATTTATAAATCTCAACCTTCTAATAAGTATTTGTCATAAAATAAGCTCAACCCCATACTACTCACTAAATTTCTTTTGAGGTTATAAGGCACGGGTAAAGAGAGCTCATCCAAAAAAGAGAAGCTAAAAGGCATGGTTAAAGAGAACACTTCAATAGTAGTGTAACAAAGTAAACATGATATCATAAATACTCAAGTGCAAAATTCAGTCAAAATGATGGGTTAAAAAACACATAAGAGCTATACAAACTTGAACAAAATAGGTGTGATCTAATTCTGAAGGTACTTTCGCTAATTCAATACTGCTATTGCAAGAACAAATATATACTTAACCTGACCTATAAAAGCAGACTTCCAGCAAGTTGTTTTCCTCGCACAACAAAGTCTTGCAAAACATATTTTACTACCTAATTAACCACAAACACCATTTTGCTTTGTATTATTAAGGCTTCCAGTCATAGTTAAGAATCAACCAACCAAATGAGAAAAGAAAAGTATGTAAAAAGCTATTCTCAAGGTAAATGCAATGTTACATAGAAATCAGTAATTAATTTTAACATATAAAAGGAACAACCCAAAAGAAAAAAGAAAGGAGGCTGTTAAAAGGCAAGCCCAACATACATCTTTTTGTGTTTTTTCCTTTGTCTTGATTAAGATCTTTGATCTTGTGATCTGTGGCATATAGCTCCTGCTGCTTTTGACATATATTTACATCAAAGTTTCTTTCATCAAATTGTTTTTTCCTTCTCTCAAGCTCAATTTGCTGCAAATAAGAGTATTATTACTTTTCATATTGGTAATTGATATTCACTATGATGAGGGTTTTCTATTGGAAGCAAAGATTATACTCACCAAGTTCAAGTGAATTGCGATCATTTTTCTTCTCTTCCAAACGTTTCCAAATAGAATTCAGACTTGTATCATATGTAAAATGCCCATGTAAATTATGAGAATAAGGGAAAATGGAAGTTTTCAACCCATACATATTCACCTGGAAAGACAAATTATCAAAATGTCATAGTTTAAAACATTAATCAACATCATATCCAAATACCCATTCATCAAAACTACAGCAATCGAGACCCAAAAAACGAAAGAAAATTGAAACAATAATCAAAAGGGGAAAAATCCACAAAAAAACCAAGAGGAAAAATATTAAACAGAAAGTCATAAACCATATTTTCCAGTATAATCATATACACCCTCTTCTCTAAAGTTAAAAGTTGAGAGAACACGGTTTGTATTATTTAAAAAGAAGAAGAAAAATAAAATTAAACTAACTGAATGCATCATAAGTTGCTTAATTGCTATCAAGTATAATTGATCTGGACGTACATCAAGGAAGAGAGGAGGCACCTGCAGCACAACATTTGATATTTGTTAACTTTGCTACACGCCCCTCCATTTTGCTCCACACAATGTTCCCTCCTGACGTGTCCATCACACGTTAGGCCACATGTCATCACTTTATTGGTCTCAATACACCCTTTACAAATTTTAATTTTTCTAACCCTTAAAATAAAATTTTAATTTTAATTTGGGCTAAACTTAGTGAATTAGTTATATATTTTATTTCTAAAACCCTATAGCAATATTATTAATTATAGAATTTACCCTTAAAAAAAATTAATTTGGGGCTAAACTTAGTAAAATTAGTTTTGTATTTTATTTCTAAAACCCTATAAACAATAAATTATTGATTTTGAAATTTACCCTTAAAATAAAAATAAAATTTTAATTTGGGGCTAAACTATGTGAAATTAGTTTTATATTTTATTTCTAAAATTCTATAATAAATAAAAAAGAGATGACACGTCAGGAGGGGGACTAGGAGGGAGATTTTGGAGGGGCAAGAAGAATTATTCTATAACAAAAGGACAAAATCTGACAAATTAGCAGTTATTGGAAAACTTAGAAACTACAACAAAATCATTCAACAACTAATAATTTAAACAGCAAATTACAGGCAAAGACCAATCATATTGTTGAAATATTATCTTGTGACAACATGCGAGAAGGAAAATACCCAAATCAGAATCGAAAACTCCATACAACAGAGAATTGATATAAGAAAATAGATCTTTCAAATAGCCCAATAAAGAAAGCAGTAGGCACACCTGAAAATTTTTCCAAAAACGAACTGGTACAGGCGATCCTATGCGCAAAAATGCAAACAACATAGACCCAGCCAAACAGAAACGAAGAGGCAAGCAAAAAAGAATTCGCGGTAGCAATTTACCAAGGAATCAGCCATTATTGCAACGAAATCCAACGAAGTTAAAGAAAAAAAAATTCTTTTCTTTGTCAAAAGTTGGAAAGGAATGTGGGAGGGATAGGAAAGGAGAAGAGAGAGGAAGACGTGGAGTTGAAAACAGAGGAAACTGAAGTAATGAAGGTTACCAAAATGAGATGTCTTAAAAACCCACTTAACATATTAAAAACCCACTTAACATATTAATAATTAAAGGGAACCTCAAATTACTATAATAGCCCAACCAAGTAAAGCATCAGAGAATGCAACATAAGGGTCATTTTAGGTGATAAAATAGATCAAGAAAAGACCAAAATGGGGCGATAAGGTCGTCCCAGGTTAAAAGTTGAAAGGAGCATTTAGTAATTTCACCTGGTTACAAAAATAATGGGTAGAATATATATCTATTTTTATTAAAATAATTGATTAACAAATCTAATAAATTATACTAATTAGTCAATCTAACTAAAAAATAAAATAAAATCTAAATAATTAGTTAAACGGGCCGGGCTGGACTTTTATGACTATACCCAAGGCCAACCAATTTTTTATATGGTCTAGAAAATTTATCTAAACCCGTTCAACGGGTTTCAATTTTTTTATTCAAGCCCTCCCAAATATCGGGCGGACTTATGGGTTTGGACGGGTAGTCCGACCCTTGAACAAGTCTTGACAGGCCTTTTACCCTTTTAAATAAGTATTGAAAAGAATGGCCTTTTTAAAATTTTCTTTCTTTTTAGAAAAAAATTGGGGTAATTATTTGATACACCGGCGGTGTAAATTTTGGACTCTACAAGCAGGTTGTGGAGTTGACACATGTCCATTTTTTGAATTAATTAAATTTTAAATATTTCAATCTAGTCCTAGGGGACACATGTCACCCTTTAGAACCCGCATGTGTAGTCTGTTAAACTCCACTGACGGTGTATTATATATTTTGCCTTATAAAAAGCTAAAATCAATGCTGAAAAAATTGGAGGCCGTTGAGCTGTAATGAGATCAATTCACAGTTTAATCGTCGTTCCCACCATTTTTTTTATACTAGCAATATGCCCTCGCGTTGCGAGGTCGTATACTTCATATGGACAGTATACTTCCTATGGACATTCAGCAACAAACGAAGAGTTTGCAGAACAAAATGCTGCAAAGAATGCAATTCTAGAATTGCAACAATTTCATGGAGTCCAAATCGAAGATTTCAACTCCAACAAAGTTGATATCCTAGAAGCTCAAATTGAATTTGACAACGAAGAGAAAAGCCTTCGAGAAGTGTGACTATGGCAACAAATTGGAGCAATGAAAAAGATGCTCCAACGAATCAAAATAACAATATATAGCAAAAACAAATTGTTGGCAATGTTGAACGCTATGGAGATGGATGAATAAAAAAGTAGATTTAACTTAGAGATAATAAAGAGAAGAATTGCTATACTACAAAATAATTCTTCTATCAAATAAGAAATCTTATGTCAAATGAAAGTTTATTTATCTTTTCTTCTTGCCTTTATTTTTCTTGATAGCAAATATATGTAGTAACATCTTCCCCTTATCAAGTTTCATTCTAGAATCTAGATTATAAGATTCCTATATATAAAATGTTGTCTATTAATTTTTAAAAAACTTATCAACTATCTCTAATTATTTCCACCTTGCTTAAAAAGAGAGGCTTGCATTATATACTTTTCGTCCAAGACAAGGTTAGATTTAGAGATACCAATTATGAATGTACTTATAATTGAAAGAAATATAATTAGGCCGTTTCAATTAATCATTACCAATTTTAATGGATATTATATATTACAACTCAATAATTTCAAATTTCGTCCGTTTGCTAATATATTCAAAAATCTTAAAAGATCCAAAAAAATAATAAAAACAATTTATATAATAATTATATATATGCATGTTTCAATTAATCAATACTGATTTAAATGAACATATTAAAACTCGCTAATTTAAAAATATAAGCCGTTTGAGAAAATATTGAAGAATTTTAAAAGACTGAAAAAAAAAAATTATATATTGTTGACTACATTCCTTCAACTCTAGTAGACCATAACTTCAAATCCTTCCATAACAATCTCCATATTAAATAAAAGATTAAAAAGCTCATTCAAATAACTTCAGTTCAGCACTTAACTCTAACCTTCAATAGTTGCTCTCTAACGTTTCGTTCAAGATCCATTGTTATATTGACAACTCCCGACTTCTCGAATGACAATAGATCCAAGAAACAATCAAACATGAATGTCTGCAAAGAGCTATATAAATAACTTAATTCTGATCTTCTTAGGAAAAACATGTTGCTTTATCATCAAAACACAGAGGTCTAATGATACAAAAACAAAATAACCTTCATAGTTAACATTTCTACCTTAAATCAATTATGACAAATCTATAATAAAGGGAGCCCGTAGCGCCAGCGCGAGCCGATAAACTTGTAGTAATTAATAATAGTATTATTAATTTATTTTAGTGTAATATCTAATGTTACAAAACAATTAATCCAATTAATAAAGTATATATTGTAACAATAACCTTAAAGACCCAATTGTTATTTGGTACATTAACTCCCCAAAGGGAGTCAAGAATACATATATATATATATATATATATATATATATATAGATATAATTTCGATTCGGTCATTTTGTTGAAACTTAAGGCTAAAGAAAAATGTTCTTTTAATATATACTCCATTGTTTTCAAAACCGGTCCGACCGGCCTTAAAGGGGTGGGAACCGCGGTTAGTCAACATGGTCAATAACCGGGCAAAAAACCGGTTGGACCGGGTTCTGATCGGATAAAACCGGTTTGATAGTGGAGAAAATTTGGAAAATTTTTTGAAGGTGGTGAGTTTTGAACCCACAACCTTGTGGGTAACAAAAAACACACTTAAGCCACTGCACCAAATGCTTTTATATGACATGTATATACCTTATATAATATTTAAAAGGTAAAATATCAAAAATTTCCATAAAATGCACTTATCAAACCGGACCGGCGGTTGAACCGGTCGAACCGATCAAACCGCCGACCGGAACCATCGCCGGTTCTAGTGGCGAAAAACAATGATATACTCCATATTTATTATAAATGATTTAAAAATAATTTTTTTATATTAAAATATCGATAAAAAACAGTTTTTTTTTTCTCTTTTCTCAATCAGAATTGATTTCCTGTTTTGTTGTAAAAAAAAAGAGAAAAGAATTGATTTCCTGTTTAACGTCCGCTTAACGGCAGTCCTTGAGTTTTTCACTTCAGTTCTCAAAGTCTAGTTGAATTGAATTGGTCCTACTTTTACTTTCGGTTTTCAGTTCAACCCATCGGTCTGGTCAATATCATTCGGGATTTATGATTTCCTTGATCTCCTAAACCTGCACCAATATTCTAAACTATTTGAAAACTAACACGCAAAATAAAAGAAAAATCATGATTAGGAATGTCATAACTCATAAATGAACCGTGTTTTATGTAGGCATCCCACTTGTATACTTTAAGCAATTTAGTTGTGAATCACCGCAAGCATAAATACATGATGATTTATTATTTAAGAAATTAGCCATAAAACTCATAACGAACTAATCTTGATAAAATCTTTCCATATAAAGAATTCCAAAAACCTAAAATACAAACGCTGATCTTAGATTTAATTAGTAAATTAGCATAGTTGACTACTATCAAATAATTTCTTATTGTGGAGATCGTTGTTCATGTCAATTCAAAATTTCAAAATAGAAAGACCATAATCGTATTATACAATTAATATAGTCATTTTTCTTTTAAAAATATTTAATTGCATGAAATAATTAAAGGATACAAGGTATATCATTGGAATTTTAATGATATTAGTATAGATTTTACAGATTTGTCATAGGTTACTCTTGAAAGTCCTTTAAATATCTTTGCTTTTCTACTTGTGTCTAGATCATTCACTGTAGTATTGGCAATAACTTTTTATGGGGATGTATAAGGTTCATAGCTCAGTAGGTAGAGTATCCGATTTGATCGTAGATCATCATATCACTAATTTGAACTTGGATGGGCGCTAAACATTTCCGTTTTATATTATTATAGCTATAAAAAGAGTACAATACAATATATTACTTCCTAGAGTTGAAGAGAGCAATAAAAGAACAGATTTACTAGAGATTGAAGGAAATTTATTGAGCCAAAGGAAATTTATTGAGCCAAAGGTTTTAAAGTTGGGCAATGAAACTGACAAAAAAAAATTATTAGTTCTTTGAATCAATAAAAGCTATCAATTTATTATATAAGAAAATTTTAATTTTCATTGGATGTTACATCCCTTGGATCTTATCTAGGTTACTCTACACGTGTTTGGTGTGTGGGCTAAAAGTATTTATGTACAATTAAATTATCATTCTACCCTAAAGAATCATCTTTAACATAAACAAGTAGGACGGCCTGCGCTTGCGCTGCAGTCATCTTCTTATTAGGGCTATTTTTTGTAGTTGTTTAATTCGATTAGTAAGAAGATATTGCATTGGCTGTAAGTTCATCAGTTAGGAGAAACTCATACATCCAAACAAATAATTCACATATATAAAGCAAAACACATGACCTCTCTTTCATTCTAAAAGTGCATAACCTAAATTCTAATCCATCTCTAGGTAATTTATCAAAATAAATCAAAATAAAGCTAATATTCTACTCCTCCATACTCTAGATAATTCATCAAAATAAAGCTAATATTAATTGTTATTTGAAATGTATGTTGATTATCTAAAAAAAAAAAAAAATTGTACGCTGCGGTCATTTTTTAATCTTGGTTGCAATTGTTAAATTAATGAACTCGGGTAGGTGGAAGAATTTGGCTTCTGCATAAGGAATGCCTTATTTTTTGTAGTCAATGAGCATGTATAGTTGTCGTAGGAAAATTGAATTAGTTGAAAGCATTTGCAGGAGCATATGTAATTTATAAAATGCATCACAAAATGATTGTACTTAGCATTGGCTAACTGTGAATTTGGAAATGTGGAAATATAGTAAACATAAACAACTAATAAAAACCTCAATAAAAAGGAAGTCGAATGATAAATAAAAAAACTTTTTGTAAAATAAAAGAAAAATAAGGAAATGTTAAATTTAAGTATCAAATAATATAATCAACAAATAAATCCAGATTTACCTTAAAAGGTTGCGGTGAGAATGAAAGTTCCCCACTTTAGTTATGTCATCCTAAGGCGCTGCTAAATTAAATGGAAGGATCTTATCAACGTCCACCTAAAAATTTTAGGAAATAGAACGGAGTCCATGTGAAACCAATTCAGAGAAATGTTAGGAAAGAGAAAATCCACCCAAATAAAAATGAAGACGAAAGGAAAACAGAACTGGAATGTCAATAGTTTACCCATGAATCAACCATTATTGCAGATACATTTATAGCACAAATCCTTTGGAATTCCGGCATAGGAGTTGAACCGGTAAATCCTAATATCCACACACAATTAATATGTAATTAATTAAAACACACTTAATCATAAATATAAATATAGTAAATTACAAAAAAAAGGCAGCAGGAAAAGTAAGGGAGGAAATTCATCGAGGGCCTTTTTAGTCACCCGAAAAGTGTGAAAAGACCAAAAAAAGCCAAAAGGAGGCACCACATTAATCCTCAATTTGGCCTTTAAGTAATTTCCATTGTCACCAAAAATAATATATAGTATATATATGTTATCATGTAAAGTAATCAGAATTTATGTGATATAATCTATACTATCTATACTATATTAAAAAGTATGTTCACCTGTAAAACTTTTGAATCGCCTATTATACCCTTATTTGTCAAATATACTTCTATACTGCCATTTAGATTTATATATTGTTTATTTATATTTATTTATTCACATTTACCGTATATATCTTGATTAATATGGATTACTAATAAAATTTAATTTGTTAGCAATTATTACCTAACTAGACTACTACTCTTACTATATAAAATTTAATTTGATTAACACTACTCTTATTATACAATATAATATAATGTAAAAATTAATTAACAATATCCTTATCAATTTTTTTTGTTTAAAGTCGGGCTTTGTTCAAGAATAAATATATCCGATTAATATAATTTTGGAATTGGACTAATAAAATTTAATTTGATTACTATACAACAAGTTGATCGGTCCGCGCTGGCGCGTCAGACATTTTTTGTTGTAGATTTTTTTTATTGTTTGAATGCGGAAATGATTTCGTTTCAAAAATTTGTAATTTTATTAGTATTTTGTGTATTTGTGAAGTAGTTTCCCAATTAAATGGATCTCAAATATCTACGTATATATAACTTATTAATGGTGGTTGAGTTTTATAGTTGTAAAATTCATTTTTTGTTGATAAAATCGTAGCCTGTTTCTTATTCTCGGACATTAACCTTTGCTACTTAAAATATCCTTTTTCTCATAAATCTAATTAAATTCTTTCTATCATCATAGTTTGAGAAAAATGAGAGACGATTTTATCTTTTAAAAGAAAATCATTAAATTAAAACAAAACCAATTAGTCTGAAGACTTTAATGGGTTTTACACAGAAAATTATAGAAATAATCAAATTAAGAAGAACAAAAAGAGGGCACAAAGTGGGTAAATGGGTCTTTCAAAAAAGTGGTAAAAGACCAAAATGAATGGTGAGAAACTAATTAAGGGTCTTCTTAGTAAATAAATAATACATGATTTTATGGTTAATAAATGCTTTCACATTCAGCTGGTTAAAAACCCTTGGAATTACATAAAAGAGCTGGCGCGTCGGGCGTTCAGAAATCTACTTCTTTGAACAATTTTCTATTCGAATTAAATTGTTTGATACGTAGAAAATTTCGAAAGTACTATGATTTTAAATGTGTTGCATCTTTAAAAGGTTATACTATTAACATTGAGCATATGCCCTAAAGTTGACAATAAATAGTAAATATTAGTTTGTACATGGACATGTGCAATAGTTTCAATTTTGTTTTCTCTTCTAAAGTGTGTAACACTTAAATAGAAAACTAAGGGGTCGTTTGACATCGTTTTCGTTTTTCTGTTTTTTGTTTTCGTTTTGTTTTTGTTGCGCTGTCAATTTTTGAAAACAAAAACATGTTTGGATATACAATTTGCCTGTATGTTTTTAAATAAAAAAGTTAAAAAAAAGGTTAGAAAGCATGTGAGTTACTGTTCATTACTGTGCTTCTGTGTTTTGGAAGTTGTTTGGAAAAATATGAAAACACAAAATTCTTGCTTCCACTTTTTTCCAAAACACTGCTTCTGTTTCCAAAATTTTTGAAAACAGAAACAATCTGCCAAACATGTTTTCACTGTTTTGTTTCCAAAAACAGAAAATTGGCAACAGAAAACAGGAAACGAAAACGATGCCAAACGAGATCTAAGTTTACTCTCTTCTTCATAAGGACATGAAAGGCCTAAAAGAGGTTACAATTCTAGATAATTAAGCGGGGATAGGATTTATTATTACATTTATGTGAAAAAAAGGATAATTACAAAAAAGGGCTCAAGGGTAAGAAACTAACCTAGAGTCTTCTTAGTAATTTGGCAAGTGAGAAAAGACAGAAAAGGACAAAAAAAAGTTCAAATGGAGCCTCCTCATCGATTCCCAAAAGGGGCCTTTGGTAAATTTCCTGGGTCTCTCAAATAATATTTAGTATATAGTATATATATGGATGGAATTTTAATATAGATGAAATTTTATATTCACTATACTTCTCTATTTGTTGTCTTCTTATCAAATTAAACTACTTATTAATATATATATATATATATATATAAATTAAAACCCATCTTCTATACCTCCTCTAGCTCTATAACCCGTAAGTTTATTTTTCTTTCTTTTTTCTCTCTTTTTTTTCGTTTTGTTTTGTAATTGGTATTGTTGGACACGGTATATACAAGTGCCCCTCTCATCCACTTAGTTGTTCTTCTATTCTTATTTTTCTATCGTTTTTTTTTTAGTTTCATTATTCAAGAAGATGGATCTTGGTATTCTTGCCTCCACCTAGAGGTGACCGCGGTTCGGTTACGGTTCGATTTCGGTTCTGAACCGTCAGTTCCGGTTCCACAAACCATATGAACCGCGTAACCGTAAAGGCAAGGTTTCGGTTCCATACGGTTTCGGTTCGGTTCTCGGTTCCAAACCGGAACCTAACCATTTTTTTTTTTATATATAGCAAAAAAATTAAAACATTTTTATTATATATGTATATTTTATATTTTCTTACACTTAAATAATTAGATTACTTTAGTTATATTATATTTTTTAATTTCTAAAAGAATAATTGTATTATTATAATTAAATACATATATTAAATTCATATAGTTCGATAAAAAAATCATAATATGTTGACATGTAATTTTTTTATTAAAAAAGTATAACACATATATTATATACTAATATTAATTGAGTTTATTTCATTATTATCATTTTATTATATATATAACATAAAATAGTAAAACATTTTTTTATAAAATATTGAAAAAATCGGACGGTTCCGGTTCCATAAAACTAGAACCGAACCGAAACCCTATAATAGTAAGGTTTCGGTTCCGAACCGCACAATACGGTTCCGGTTTTAAAAGTGTGGTTTCGGTTCGATTCTTCGGTTAGAACCATTGTTTTTAAAACCGGGCCGCCACTAGAACCGGCGATGGTTCCGGTCGGCGGTTTGACCGGTCCGATCGGTTCAACCGTCGGTCCGGTTTGATAAGTGCAATTTATGGAAATTGTTGGCATTTTACCTTTTAAATATTATATAAGGTATATACATGTCACATAAAAGCATTTGGTGCAGTGGCTTAAGTGTGTTTTTTGTTTCCCACAAGGTTGTGGGTTCAAAACTCACCACCTTCAAAAAAATTTTCCAAATTTTCTCCACTATCAAACCGGTTTTATCCGGTCAGAACCCGGTCCAACCACTGGTCCAACCGGTTTTTACCCGGTTGTTGACTAACCGCGGTTCCCACCCCTTTAAGGACCGGACATGCCGGCGGTTCCCGATTAAACCGGTCCGGTCCGATTTTGAAAACAGTGGTTAGAACCGAACTGTGGTCACCTCTACCTCCACCCAAGAAAAGGTATGATGTCCACTGCTCACTTTTATTGGTACTCTCTTTACCAACAATTTCTTTATTTTTATTGGACAAAAATTGTATCTTTTTTTTTTCGTTTTGTTCTTTTTTCTTCCTCAATAATTTATATATTATTATATTAATTTTCCCATCAATTCCCTTATTTAAATTGTCCATTATCAACTTTCTCTAAATTTAAATTTTCAAGTTTAAAACAAAATAATAGAATCAGAATATATGGGAAAAATATATGGGCTTTGATTTAAGTTGTTATTTGTTCCTCTTCATACAACTCTATCTCATTTGACTATCATGACAAATTCCGATGAAAACTTGATGAAAAAACTTAATGCTTTTCTCTGGTTATGCAGAGTTTAAAATGGTGACAAAGGAAATTTGCAAGCTATCATCTTTTCTCTCCCCTGCCCTTTTTAGAAAGATAGATTTGGATTGTACTAGAATAGTGACTAGGTAGAGCATCTTCATAGTTGAACAGATTATAACATGAAGGAATTACTCTGCTCGCTTAAACATATGGCCGACGAAACTACTTGCTAGATGTTGTTACCTACTTTTTCTTATTTTAAAAAGTGCTTCTATCATGCCTTCTTAAATTTATCATTTGACTTCAGAGATGCCTTCATTAAGTATTGGGTTGATGGCAACATACTGATGTTGGATATAACAACTCAAATTTTGATATTCTTAAGCAGCTAGGACGCAAGTACCTCACTCATGTTTGTTTTGGCATCCACTTCACTCAGGTTTCTTTTGTTTGTTAATTCAGAATAACTCTCTTGATTAGAAGTTTTTCTTCAATTATAAATAATATAATAATTTTGAAAGCCTAAAGTATTTTCTTTTATTCTTTATTTTATGACTTCATATGGGATGTTCTTCGAGAACTTTTGGCAACCCATCCAAAATTAGAATTCCTGCGAAGCAAACCTGAATTTCAAGATAGATACGGTGATTGATATGACCATCAAGCAGTGAACTTTATTTCTGCTTTTACTGTCTTTAAGAAATCATTTAATGTGCTAAGCTACATCGCGATTTGACCTTGCAATCTATGGATTTCAATACAAAACGTAAAACCATAGCTTTTTTTCCTTTTTTTCTTAAAGAAATTACAAACATTTTTTAAGTGGGAGATCTGTGTCCTTAAGGGCTAAGAGAACAGATTCAAAAGATGTGATGCGCCAAGGACTCATCATGGTCTTGAAGAGCTCAATGGAGATCATGGAGAGGATGAGCACATGCGGCAAGGAGGCTTGAAGAAGCTTGAAGATGCTAGGAGTTCATTGGAGCAAGTTCCAAGCTCATTGGAGCAAGTTCCAAACTCATTGGAGAAGGTTCCAAGCTCATTGGAGAAGGTTCCAAACTCATTGGAGAAGGTTCCAAACTCATTGGAGAAGGTTCCAAGCTCATTGGAGAAGGTTTCAAGCTCATTGGAATTGCCTAAGTGCCATTTGATCCATTGAAGATGCCATTAGGCCTAATGACAAGAGCAAGAGCTAAAAGGTTCAAAGAAGCATTATTGGGCCTCATTAGAGTTCATCTTGATGAGTTCAAGACCATTGGAGTTCATTTGAAGCCCATTGGAGATCATCACCAAAGGAATATTCCCATCGATTCCAAGTTATGTACTCTACTTGAAATCGATGAGTATTAGGCCATTGAAGTTGTAATTTGGCCATTGTGGGCTTTATTCTATCTTTAATTAGCTATTTATTTAGTTTAGATGACATTGGGTTGGGCCTTGTTTGACTATGTCCAATCCTTGTTTTAATAGGACTTGTTATTTTCCTTTTCATAGTAGAATAAGGAGTAGGATCTTTCCTAGCTCCTTCCTAGCCTTTTTCCTTTACCCTTAGGGCTTAGGATTTTCTATATCAGAGCCGCCCCCCCTTCTTGCCTATATAAAGGCACCAACCCCCTCTTGTAAACAGAAGTTGAGTTGATTAATAAATTGAGGTTTTCACCCAAATTGATTATCTTAGCTTTTTTGTTCTAGTTTGAACAAAACTTAGGGTTCTTCAATCTTGTAGAGTCCTAGCAAATAATTAAGTTGTGATAACTTGATTGTTTGTGAATCTTGTGTTCTTGAGTTGACAATTGCAGGTCTAATTGAAGACTTAAGGCCGACGAAAGAGGAGGAATCACCTTGTGAAGGCCATCGATCTACTCATCTAGAAGTTGAAGGAGTTCAAGTCGAGTTTGATAGATTTTCAAGGCTAGATTTGAATCTAAAACAACTAGATTCGTATCAAGATGGCCATCATTGTGTGATTCTTAAGAATACATTTCTGCTAGAGGAATTTGACCCAATCATTTCAAAATTGAAGAATTGGGGAAGTTCAATTGCATAATCAAGCTGCAAAAGTATGCTTTAAAAGAGGCTAATTGACTGTTATAATCCTGTGAGGGTACCATGGGTCATTTAATTCATCTATTTATATTGTTGTTTCTCCAATCATTGGACATTCAATATTGCATAACTGATGCTGGACAACTTAAGTTTCTTTGTATGTTCCAGCTGTAACTGTCATTTTTACATATATTTTATCACATCAATAGATTGGGAAATGGTCGTCTTTGTCACGCCCCGACCCGGAAGTCGAGCACGGACAACCGCCGTGGTACCTCGAAACACGTGCCGGCCGGTCACGCGCACCAAGACTCCACGAAGCGTTAATACCAGATAAAAACAGGGAAAACACAAAAATAGTATAAATTTTAAAATAATAAATGTTTCCAAATCAGAGTTAAAGCGGAATTATCAAAATCAAACACAGTAGTAAAAATGCTCCAAAATTTAATCGGAAGATAAATATTAATAAAGAAAATAGTGAAGTAGATGCAAATCGAAAACAAGGAGCGAAAGATATCATGAAAGAAAGACACTGTCAGTGGGACCCATCTCGTAGTGAGTAGTACCTCTAACACTAAGGATCACAGCCTACGCCACCGACTCGACCGTCAAAGGAAATGCTGAGTCCTAACTACCCTGAAAACACAACAATTAATTGAGGGGTGAGTACACGAATGTACCCTGTGAGTGAGCCACCCTCAAAAGAGAATCAGAAGAGGGTGGGGTGCACTCACAACCAAAACAGATAAGAAAACCAAGTTATGAAACATGGTTAGCAATAAAACAAGTACAAGAAATCATTTATCATTTTCATAAACAAATGGGCTGCTAACAAAACCTATCCGGAGTGACCTTGGCCCGAGTCAACCTCCGGAACCGTCAGGGGCATTTTCGTCATCATCAAATAACTAGTAAAAATATCATTTTTCTTATTTTTCCAAACAAGCCCGTTCCCCTCACGTTAGCTTGGGTCCGGTACTGCGTGGTGGCCGCAGCACACCCAATTTAGCTCTCCCATGCACACGCCAAACCGGTAAATAAATATGGCGTGTCGGGCCTGGAGCGACGAACCATGTGGATCCAAACTAAACTCATGGTTCACCAATAAAATCAAACTACTAGCTAGTAAACCACCAAATCAGCCACACGTACTCCCTGGACTGCGTCCAGTCCACGAGTCCCCGTATGCTTACCGACAGTTCAAAACCATTTTCAAAGATCGCTCATGCACCCAAAACAATTTATTTAAAACCATTTATAAAACAATTTAATAAAACAGTAATAAAATAGTTCCTCAACGGGTTATCCGTTGAGGACAGCCCACTCACAGTTCAGGGGACTCGTACACCCCCAAAATCAATCCACTGTGAGCCTAGCCGATGTCTCGATCAACGCCTCAGCCGTCTGATTGAGACGTGCAACACAAGAAAATCATTAAAACCAGTATCATAATCAAAGTCATAAACTAAGGTAATAAACCAGAATAATAAACCAAAACAATCAGATAAAACATAATAAAATCTCAAGAACACATATCCCAGACCCACTGTCTATGTCGAAGAGTTTAACGTATGTTATACTATGTTTCAGGACGAGTTTCAGAGTTGGAACACACTTTCAAAGCTCATTTGATCATTTTAGGTCTATAGGGGCAAAATGGTAATTTATTCATTCTTAGGGTAAAACGAAAATTTTATGCCCATATAGATACAACGTACATATTCGTAAATCCTTACATGACCGAATGGGTCAAATTCTTCAAATCCCATTTTTAGGGGCAAAGTTGTAATTTTACCCTTTCGAGGGTAAAATGGTCATTTATACATTTTTCTAGGTACCACAATATACATACGAATCCATTGCCGTGAGTGATATACATGAATCCTCTCATTTCCACCCTTAGGGATACTTTGGTAAATTTGATAACTAAGGGGCATAATAGTAAATTTGTCTATCAAGGGTATTTCGGTAATTTTACTCTTTCAAGGTACGGTGACATTCCTTACATGTCATAGTTGTTGACTCCACTCAATTGAATTCGAAATCGTAGCTCAACGGAATAGAGTAGTACACTTTTACTATTATGGGTAATATGGTAATTTACCCACTCAAGGGTAAAACAAGAATTTATCTCCCACATCATTACGGAGTAATACTATAATCGTTTAGATTTTTTTTTTTAGAAAAGCCCTTCAATTCTTTTGGCATTGAATTATATATATTTTATGAGTATTGTGGCTAAAATTGAGGAAAAATATTTCGGGTCAGTATTTGCAAAATATTAGATGAAATCGTGTACTATCACGGGTTTTTTTTTTTTTAGCTAAAAACGCGTTCTGCGCCCCGGGTCAG
>AWUE01017669.1:0-16143 GCA_001974825.2 Corchorus olitorius | reverse complement strand
CCTGTAAAAATATTCCTGGGTGGAATGATCGAGTCCCACAACCGAACAATTCTAACCACGATAAAAGACCTTTGACCACCATCTCTCAACTGAGATAACTTAGTCTAGATGATAAGGGGAACAGAGGTTAGAATACATCGAAACAGAGACAACACAAACAATAATGAAGCCTATAAAGTCAATAATTAGGGCAGAATTGAAGTCCAACCTGTTTGTCAGCAACTGCAATCGACATACTTAATACAAATCTGACAGGGAATAGAAAGAACCGTTAACAACAGGTGTCAAACAAGACAATAACATTAAAAGACTATAAAAGAAATGTAAAACATGTCAAGTGCAGAGTGATTTTTTGTGTAAGGAAGCAGGATTGCAGGAGTTGGATGGATCATTAATGGGGAGAATAATGCATAGAGAGATCAATGAGAAAAAGGCGGAGTCTATTGCAAAAATGGGCGACCAGTTGACCAGTGGGTAGGCCCCGACGAAAACAATCAGTTTTTATGCGAAGATTCTAGAAAAAAAAAATTATTCTTTTGGCTAGAGTCAAAAAGAACTAACAGGATAGAGACAAAACTGCAATTTGAATTTAAGATAAATGACACTCTAGATGGACATAATGAAAAATATACATTATGTAAGAAAATTTTTATAAAGAAGATATTTTAGCAGGATGGTAACAATGGAGGAAAAAAAATTGGAGCTCAAGCAATAGCAAAAGTTTCATTTATTTATTAAAAAAGGCAAGGAAAAGGCCATGTAAGATGAAGGTGGAATCTATTAAGACAGAGAAAACATACCGAATCAAGGAAAATGAAAAGTGAGATAGGATGGGTGGATGGAAGAATGAGAACAACCCTTTTTATAGACACAGGAGACCATTGCAAACACCAACTGGAAGGGACCCAAAAGATACCAAGACAATCACTGGAAATGGAGAGAATCCGAAAGAAATGATTAAGTTGTTGAAAAAGCAAGAGAAAGCTGTTGTTTTAATACCCAAGAAAAAGCCGTTGAATCAACAGTGATCTGATAGACAAATAAAAGGCATATGGGCATGTGATAAATATATAGATATTATATATATTATCGTGTAATAGCAATAGTAATTAAAAAAACGCACGTGCACACTTGCAGCAGGCAAGGAATCAAGGGCCAAAAATTGGAGCCCAAGCAATAATAGAAGAAGTTTATTTATTTATCTTTTTTTTTTGTCTGAAAATGCAAGGAATGGAGGGTTCAAAATTTGGAGCCCAACCAATAATAGAAGAAGTTCAAATTTTTTTTTAATGGAGGAAGAATTGAATCTGGAACCCAAGCAACAGTGGAAGTTTTTTTCTTTTTTCTAGAAAGGCAAGTAAAGGGCCATGTAAGATGAAGGTAGGATTTTGACATGCAGAGAAAATATAACAGATGGGTGTATGGAATAATAAGAACAACCCTTTTTACACATAGAGGAGACCATTGTAAATACCAACTGAAAGGGACCCAAGAGATACGAAGACAATGACTGGGGATGGAGAGAATCCAAGAGAAAAGATTAAGTTGTTGAAAAAGCAAGGGAAAGCTGTTTTTTTTCTGGTCACCAAAGAGAAAGCTGACGGATCCACACTGATCTAATAGACAAATAAAAAGAGTGATTTCCAAGAAAAAGAGAGTTCCTTCAAGGGTCAAGTAAAAGAGGATGGTTGATTCAAGACAGGAAATTAAAAAAAAAGGCCATGCTGGATGTCAGTACGTGTAAGAGACTATGACTAAATCGACACACACGTAAAGGCCCAGGTGATTGGTACCCAAAAAAGCAAGTTAAAGCCCAATAACATATCAACTGGACCAGATTGACTTTGGTCGCCCAAATGGCCTATTAGATAGTTACAAATCGATTATGCAAGACTGAACCAGCCCATCTAAACAAAAAAATAATGAAAATTGACAGGTGCGCTAAGAGGATGCCTGACTTAAGAAATAGATGCAAAGAGGAGTGTCTCGATGAAGAGAAGGTATTGAGTTGTCCGATTTGAGAGAGAGACAACATCCAGTGGGATCCCTATATAAAGCATAGAGAAAGTGAACCAAAGGGCAGTTGATACATAGATTAAAAATATAGTATATCCTTGTTTCGAGAACAGAACAGGAGATCTCATTGATTCATAAGAGAAGTACCAATTCAAATAGGATATAAACTCAGAAAAGAACAATTTGGAAAAGGGACACATGGGATAAAAGAACAAATCAATGGGTCTTAATCCAATAATCGTGTTGGAGCACACACAACAACCAGAGCGACTATGAATCGAAGTATTTAAATAAAAAACTTGAAAGAATAGCTCAAATAATGTGACAAAATAGCAGGAATCATCACAACGCGATCCAAGGATGACAGGGAGCCAATCGTACAGAACAACGTAGCTGAAAAGGATAAGGGAATCCTGAACCATTGAGTAAAACAATGGAGAGATTTTAATAGGAAATAAAAGCCAGGAGGAAAAGAAGGGAATGAAATAATTCACACAATAGAAGAAGATGATGGGTACTATAGCCACGAGGGAAGAAACCAACTCACAAGAAGACAAATAGAAATATTAGGGGAGAGTCACGGTTAAGAACATGGAGAGAATTTAGCTCACCTTATGAAGATAAATCGTCTACTGATATTTAAACTCAGAGTTTCTGAATTACATGCAGAGGTCATACCTACATTTTTGATGACAGTAGTGGACCATCATGACCATTCTCCACAAAAAACCATCTCACAATTGCAAAGTGGCAATTCGGCAGGAAATATCAAATACTATGAAGCAAGAATATCAAGATCACTATGAAATACACCAGAAACAACTTCCAATAAGCACAAAGATGACAATTGATTACCTCTGATCAGCACTTTCTTGCAGGCTCTGTTTTGACACCTGTTGAAAATCAACACCTTAAAGTCAACTTACACCTCAATCAACGATCATTGATTCTCATGAGAGGTATCAAGAAGACTCTTGTGAACCTCTCAACCCCCATTTCCCCGTATATTATGTATAGCATATTCAGAAAGACTTACTCCAACAACCATTTTCTCCAACCCCTCTCTTTCAACTATTTGTATTTGATTAGATCATGGATTCCTACCATGTCAATTATATATTAGCAAATATTAAGATCTTGGAAGCCTAGATTTACAAACTCTATTGAGAGCAGGGAGAAGGTAATAGTACGACACTGGCTGAACCAAAAATAATCACTTTCCAAAAAAACTTACCTCCACAAACCCGCTTGGTCTGATCGAATCTGCCAGCAAAGAAATCTGAAAACCAAACAAATTCAGCAAGCTGATGTCCAAACCTAAGAATTATGGGTAAGTTGGCTCACTTTCAATGCACAAATGAGAATGTAGTTATCAAGTCTTTCATCTAAACTATTAAAACTGCAAAAGAATCAGTTTTGAGTATAACTACATCTCTAAAACGATGGTTAGGTTCAACAACAAAACAACACAATATGCACTCGACAGACCTAATTTTTCTTCCCCAAGTTTAAGTGATCAGTTGGTATAAAACCATTGTGCACCATCAGAATTTAACACCCAATATATATAATCATTATTTTTGATGAATAATTTTATGAATTGACTTATCCATGGGACAGGTGGGTATAAAACCATTTGGCACCAAAAAAATCTGACACCCAATATAAATAATTCACATATATGAAGTACAAATAGAGACAAAAAAAAATCAGGTTGATTTTTCAGCCTATAGTTTCAGTGACCAGTGAAACGAAGGGGTAAACCCAGTACTTGCCTTGGATTTGCTAATAAAGACATGAACTTTTATATCCTCCCAGAAGCCATGTAGACTGTAATAAGTTCATGAAAATCTCTACTGCCAAAAAAAATGTGAAAAATTGAGACACCAAACATGCATGATAAAAAATAAAGCATGTATCCCAATTTGAGACGCAGGCGTAGAAAGAGACCGGAGACAAATGGAAAAAGTTGAGAGCAAACAATAAACAATCTAACTTTAGAGTGAGGGGTAATGGGAAGCAATGCATACAATTGAATCAGATGCAAAAGTTGAATGGGAGATGACTGAGACGGCAGAGATGAACGAATTGAAGCAATCTGTACAAAAACACAGACTGGGAGACATGAGAGAAATAACAGGATTCATATAAACTATGATCAGCACTATCAGGAACAGGTTATAATTGGATAACAAAAGAACAGCCAAGTCTAACCATTGTTGGCATCATCCAACTCCAAATCAGAAGAAGGCCAATAAAATAAAAGCAAATATTGTAGTAATGACCAACTGGAGAGAAAGCTAGCTGGGAAATAGAAAAATGACATGCAGCCTCCTCTGCATAGTCACTAAAAATTGCAACCAGAGGAGTGGATGGCCGACGAACAACAGACATAGCATTCCTGGAATATAGGATAAAGCCGTCGAATAAGATGATCGAAGAACAGTGGCTTAGAACACAAAGAGAAAAGATGGAACGGTTCGAAGACAACACGGGGAAAGCTGAGGAAAAGAACAAACTGAGATTAATAATAGCAAGAGTTATGCAAGACCTAATACGTACCTTGCAATGTATGATGGGTGGAATTATCAAAGTGAATTGTAAAATTTGAGCAGGAGATCATTGACACCAACGAAACAAACCAACAAGATCAACCTGGAAAAGAAAATAACGTGGGAGACATGAGAAAAAAAGCTGAAGTTAAGTAAACTACAATCACCCCAAAACATAATCAAGTTGAAGAATGGTTTGCAAAAAGACATGCAAGTCTAAATCAAAAGAGAGAGCAATGAAGGCGCTGACCAAAGGCCAGATAGCAGAACTGGCTTGCCTTATACATCCAAGGGGATGGTGGAGAGAGGGAATAGTCTAAAAAGAATGGTGCAGGCAAGAAGTAAGCGATGCAAAGTCAAACAACAATATCAGGACAGTTGTTAAACAAAATCGAACCAGTGTAAATAAATACATTAATCCAGGGGATGACCAACTGAAATGAAGTCTCTCATCAAGGAATCTATGGACATAATATGTATAATTCATTTTGCAGGTCGATGAAAAGTGATCCAGCATCGACAAAACGATGTCTAAGTCCAGTAATAATGAAAAATCAAATTATGAAATGGAGAGAAAAGCATTAACGAAACTAAAGGAACGGATTGAATCCTATCGAAGGTTATAAAAGAAGGGATGGACCGAAGTGAAAAGACGACGCAAAAGTCTCAAAGAAAAGCGATTTGATGATAATTACAGAGTGGAGTAGAGAATAGTAAAGGACAATAGAGACAACCAATAGATAAGGGAGAACTGCACATGAAATCACATGCAGGAAAAAACAGACAAAATAGTGGGGATGGGAGACCAAGTAGCAATGAGCAGACGAAGAGAAATACAATAAGTAGTTGGAGGAAGGATGGTGAAAGATAACCGCCCTCGGAAAACGGTGGGAAAACAGGACCCAATGGGGAAGTAGAAACGGTGGCAACTATACTGGAAAGACATGGACAAGAACAGGGGAATAAGATGAAACAAATGGAACTCATTGAAAGGGCCTAACAGATCAGCAAGGATTATTGATTAGAAGGCCGAGGAAGACAATTTAAAACCTCAGTATAGACAACGTTCCTAGTAACGCCCTGACTATTGCCATCTTCATCATGAATAAGGATTCTAAGACCATGACGTGAAGTGACTCTGGAAAAGGCAACATATAGTTGACCATGAGAAAACACAGGCTTGGGTAAGTAAACTCCAATAAAATCAAGGGTCTGGCCTTGGCTCTTATTAATAGTCATGGCATAACAGAGTCGCAATGGAAACTGCCTACGCATTAATGCAAATGGCCACTGCTTATTCTCGACAGTGAAGACAATTCTTGGAATGTAAACCTCGTCTCCCTTGTGGTCACCAGAAATAATCTTTGCCCGAATAATGTTAGTTCCAAGATGAATTATGACTAACCTAGTTCCATTACAAAGTCCACACATTTGATTCACATTACGTAAGAGCATAACGATTGATCCAGTTTTCAGTTTCAATAAGTGGTCAGGGACTCCAGGAGATGTCAAACTATTTAAAAATTCAATAGGATAGGGAGAAATCTCACCTGAATCACTAGCCGGTGAACCAGCCACACGATCACAACTGTAGAAGTCAACAGCAAGCCCAGGAAGGAGGCCAAGGACAAATTCATTGATCCTGTCAACAACAACATTAAAAGGTGTCACAATAGCACGTTGACTGAGATAAGCCCAATCAGCGTAGTTTTTATAGAATGCCGGATAAATCTCATTGACGATTGCCTCAATGGGATCGCCTGTGTACGTAACCAACAAATCAGACGGTATCTCAATGAGATCACCATCACAGTCATCACTATCACCCAAGGAAGGGAGAGTTCCGTCACCAACATCAAGCAGCCATTCACCGAACACCTCCATTGTAGACCTCATGCCGGGGTCAAGTCCAGGACGGGTCAGCCGCATATTAACTGTAAGATGCAGTATATGACACGATTTCCAGAGTGGAGAGTTGCAGATGGTGTAACAAACCACATCGGACCTCGATGAGCCAGGGATGACAGGCAATATTTGTCGAAGATCCCCACCAAAGACAACAGTGATACCACCAAAGGGCTTGTGCATCATGCGGGGATCAACTGAACCGCGAATATCCCGAAGGGATCTATCTAGAGCCTCGATGCAATGGCGGTGCATCATGGGCGCCTCATCCCAAACAATCAAGCTAGTACGTTGAATTAACCTTGCAAGCTGGGTTCCCCGTTTTATATCACATGTAGACCACTGATCAATGCGCAAGGGGGATCTTAAAACGTGAATGAGCTGTTCGACCGCCTGGTAATAACAAAGATGCAATCCCCGATGACGCTACAGCTAAAGCAATATATCCAGAGAGGCGAACTTCAGCAAGCAATGCCTTCCATAAGAAAGTTTTGCCCGTGCCACCATGCCCATGCACAAAGTACATTTGCCCTCCACCAGTATTAACAGACCCAACAATACTGTCAAAGATGACTCTTTGTTGGTGGTTAAGAAGAGCTACAAGCTGTGAACGGTCAGATTCTAACCCACCACGATCATAACTCATTTCCTCAACAACCAACCTATCATATGCATTACAGGCAATCTCATTCTGAGGCACTGGAAGGTTTTTATCAACCAAGGAAGTCCCATAACGATAGAGAATTTCTTCAAGGGAAGACAGGACAAGGTCTCTAAGATCAGCATCCTGCATAACAAAGGTAGGATCACGCCTTGACCGCCTCATCCTATGTTCGATGTCATAACCCATGACCCGCCAATGTCGTTCAAAGAACCTAGAAGGGTCTGAAACCTGCAAGGCACATAGAACAACCCAATTTGAGGCATCACATAACACAGCTCAACTAAGGCGCCAAAGAGAATGGTCCCAAGATAGAAGTAGGAGAGAGAAAGAAATAAATTAAGTGGATTAAGGGAAGGAATAATAGAATAGGAGATAAAACCTGGCAGAAAACAATAATCATGGCAAAGATTCCCCTTAATTCCTTAGGAGAAGCAGTATGGGCAGCCTCTTCCATTGCATCATTCCATTCCCGATCGTTACCCAGCAAACCAGCTGCCTTACATGCAGCTTGGAATGTATCATACAAGACGCCTTTAACCGTTCGAATCTCCTCATAGCTCCTCGGGCCTCTGACAACATTAAGCAGCAGCCGTAAATAATAAAGTTCACCAGCACAGGCATTGATCTGGATAACACGGCCTATGCACTTTCCTTTGCGCCTTGGCTCCCATTTTTTTGACATCCGCATGCCAAACAAAGGCCTGAGGGAATTCACAGTATAGTAGTCCCCTTGCATTGGCATATTCACGATTCGCAACCATCCATTCGGTGAACATAGTCCTATCAACAGCGGGCCTGGAGAGCACAGAATCAGTTGAAGTACGGCTCTGAAAGTAAACAGTATGGCGATCACGTAAGTGTACCAGGAGCCTAAGCACTGCAGGTCGCCGAACATGGATGTCAAAACAAAAAAGGCGCCAACACGACTCATAGGCACACAAATACCGACAGTCAAGATATGTCTTGATCTCATTCAACTCAATAGGAACAGGCTGCGCTTGGGAAGACCCTGTCGAACTACTTGATTCAATCACAACTCTTGACCGGTCCGGGCCCTTATTGATATACTTGAAAAGATATTTTATGGCCCTTGATTGATTGCACACCTCGACATTTATATGTGCTTGGTACCGAACCAGGAGATCGACGTTATGGGGTACCACGTATCTGTTGTCAAGAACCACACCACTCTTGACACAAAACAAACCATTATCACGCCGACGGTAGGTGGGGTAACCCTGCTGATCAATCCGAGTGCAACGCGTGAAAGGCTTTGGGAAATATTTGTCACACTTACCACTCTCCATACATGGAGCACGGGGGTTTGCAGGGCCACACGGTCCATGAATCATCAAGGATGTAACGGCATCGTAACCAACAGGATCTCGAGTCTGATGAGGTAGCTCAGCAGAGACAAACCTGTCAATGTCAGCTGGAGTCTTAAATTTTGCAGATGGCTGCAGCCACAGAAGAATGTGTGCATGAGGAAGGCCCCTTTTCTGGAACTCAACTGTGTATGTGACTGCAAAGTGCAAAGTCCAAAGTGCAAAGTGCAAAGCGCAAGGTGCAAAGCACAAATGTAGAAGGGATTAGCTAGAGGAATAGGATAACGCAATAGCAAATGAAAAAGAGTGACTTAAATTTGCTGGCAATATAATCAATGCAAAATTAGTAGCTAACCAAACTTGTAAAGACAATTTTATGGAAGTAGTAGAGTATAAAGAACAATTGTTAAATGGAGAATGATGTTGAATGAATGTTACACAAGTAAGTATGTGACCAAACTGCATTGACATGCTGCAAAAGAAGAACTATAGAAAATGAGACTAAATTGATAAAAGCTAGAACATCCTATTAGTTGTAACACAAGCCATGTACGACATCAGCACCTAAAACAGGTAACATGATTTATTCAAATGAGGTTGGAACCAAATGAGCTGTCCCGAACGCACAAAGTCCCATATCGGGACCCCCAAATTAGGGTATAACAAAAAATGGATGATTGTGCATATGAAGGAACCATACCAGCAAGAAAATCAAGAAAACAATGTCAAATTATGAAAACACATTGTAACAATCTCAATGCATGTACAAATAGCATATAAGAGTTAAAAAGATAGGGGGGCAGGAAGTTAGTTGGAAACTTACCTGCAAGAGCAGGGCCAAAATGCCCACGCTTCATCAGGTCATCAAGTAAATGACGTAGCTTGATATGGAAGACACGGGAAACCAAGTCCGGCCGGTCTTCAGGCCGAAGACCAGGATAAAAGCTTAGAGCCGAAGCTAGTTCAGGCCAGTTTCCGTTGCAGGTAAAGGTTATAAAGAGATCTGGATAACCGTACGCTCTACAAATTGCCATTGCATCCTGATATTTTTGGTGAAGATATCTAGGGCTACCAGTGAAGCTCGCGGGCAGTATAATACGCTTCCCAAGACTCGAAACATCAGTGTCACCTCGATGGACAAGATCCCTAACATTACTATAAAGGTCAGCCATAATATCATTTTGATGATCCTTTAACCAATTGAGTTCACCCTCCTGCACAGTGGAAAGGCAATCAACACAAAACTGCTGGAAAAGGCGACCACCCCGGAGTAGGGTTTCACCTTCACGGGTTCGTTGCTGGAGCTGGTATGCATAATAGTCTCGCATGCTTAGCGTTTGACGGCCCGTCAAGGCTGACCTCGACCCAGAAGCATATCTTATGTTAGGAGTGAAGCCATCCTCACCAAACGGGAACAGAATGGGGTATTGAAGAGCCATATACAGTGGATGGACAGTACCAATGCGCATAAGACGGCTATCACGATGTTCCACAATAACATCCCTATCTCCATCTGACCTACCAAAGTCACCAACAATCAATCCACCAACTTGTGAAGATGTCGGGAGCGAATACGTCTTCTGATTGGATCCCCTATCCCTAACCAACCTTATTCGCACAGCTGTATTATCTTGCATATCTAGCCTCTGCTTTGCCATCCGGAACAACTTCGCAACCTCATTAACAGAGTCAAACATAACCATTAAACCCTCAACTATGACCCGATTGATATTGTTAGTAGAAGTAGTACCCGTGACAGAGGAAACACGGTTGGACACCTCATTTGCACAGTCATATATGTAGAGCTGTGCATATCGGGGTCTACAGCCATCGGGAGGAAGCAAAGGGCCAATCTTGTGGTACGTCTGGTGGTGCAACCTAAAGATGTATGGTCCAGAACCATTATTGACAGTGCTATCAATGTCCCCACCCAAAGATGTAAACTGAAAGAGGGAATTGTACACGCGAATATTTTCTCGAAACGAACGTGACAATGGCCCCCCTATTTGGATCCAGCAATGAATCCAAGAAAGGAGGGGTCGGTCGCCTTGGAGGCAATGACACCTTCCCTTGCTTGCAACACAAACTGAAGAGAGGAGCCCCATCACCCCCACGCCTAGCTACACTTTCCTGGATCCACATGTATGCTCCACAATGAGGGCAGACAATATCAGGTAGGCCAAAATTCGATTGATCAAAACATGTTCCTAAAACAAACGAAGAAAGGTCGTCAATGAACAACAGACAATAAATAGAAGAGGGGGGAATAAAGAAAAAGGATCAAAACCAGAAAAGTCGTCAATGGACAACAGAAATTAAGTAGAAAAATCGGGGGGGCGGGGATAAAAGATGAGATAAAATCAGTACGCTTATGATAAGTCACAGAGTTCACTGATGGAGAAGGCCCAAGAACATCAAGAGGAGATGACGGTGAATCGGCTGCACAGGGATCCAAAATCAGGATTGTAAGCCAATATCAATGGGTTACACAAGCCATAAGGTAATACAAACACAACGGACATAACTGAGTAAGTTAGAGGGAGGTGATAGACACCAACCAGGAATAGAAAGATGTGGGAAAGAGGTAGGAGTCACGGGTAATGAAGAAGCACAAGGCGAAGGAGGCGATGAAGAAACCAACACATTAGGGTAGAATCCAGTAGTTGAGGGAGGCACCATTCCACGGGCATGCTCAATATTAGAATGCTGGGATAGAGACACAGTTGTAGCTGGCTGATCGGGGGTATAATATGTGCCAGAAGCAGAGGCAGCAACTAACTGAGCCTTCTGTAAGCGGGCCCGGGCTGCAAAGAGCCGACCAGAAGGAAGAGGGCGATGAGTAGCATGCTGGCTAACTGCGGTGCGGCCACGACGCAATCGAACGGGTCTATCCATCCCCATTATCGAACCTAACAGGGAAAGCAAAACGGCAATAACATCAAATTCAAAGACAGATCACCACGAGAAACGCTAGATTGCAAAAGACCAGCCCATATATAAAACAAACCACAATCATCAATGAATCTGTAATAACCCAAAGCAAAATATATTACCTTCACAAAGCAAGGAACCAGGGGAAGGCGAGCGGTCGAGAGTACCATCCATAGGAGAGGTAGATCCAACCGGTACATCGACCAAACCAGCCAGTGGAACGGGGAGATTAGGCACAGTTTGAGACCCAACAGACAAAGCAGACGAGTACACCGACGGAAGAAAAACAGAAGGCAATTGAAAGGAACCAACTCCAATCCAAAGATGTTAAACAACTAAAAAAACCTAACCAACAAAAGAACATATCCAAACCAGATACCGAAATCAATGAATAAGTTAACCACCAATTTAATGAGGTTAGGAAAACCAACTAACCAGGGGTGGAAGAGAACAGCGCGCAAATAAGTCAGTTGAAAGCCCATGTGCATAATTAACCTGGACATCAACAAACGATCCCTGATCAAAGCTAACAATAGGAGAACCAGGGCCATCAGAATCTTTATCTGGAAAAGGAGAGGGCCCACCAGAAGCAGCAGCAGAACGCATACAAGCAGGCCCATCAGAATTTAGAACGGGAAGAAGGGACGGCCCAACAGCAGCAACACGAAGCCTCGAGGAAGGAGACGAGGAGGAGGAGGGAGAATGGGGCCTCCTCCGTGACCTGCCCCGACACAGAGGGGTTACTGGAACAGAAGCGCAAGGCAAGGAGTCCGTCTCGGCCCGTGGCTTCGACGGAGATGACGGATCACATTCCATAGACAAAAAAAGGGCAAAGTAAGCTGTCACATGACAGCCAGCAAAAGACAAAATAACAACCAACATATTAGGCAAATCCACACCAACCAATCGACCACAACCAAATTATAAACAGGTCACAAACCACCAAATGAAGTGCTTCACAAGTCTGCCCAGGACACCATTTAATATAAATGACAAGACACCGCGAAAATAGAACATTCAGGAAGACAACAAACATATCAAGGATCACTTTCAAAAAAGCAGCAGGGCCAAAAGGGAATGAGCTGGCTTATGATAAGATGAAGGATGATCTCGGCTATATATAAGCATCCACAAGACAACGCAACATTACAGGACAGAGAGAGTCAAAAGAGAAAGACCACGAGGAGTCAAATTATATATTGACTGATGCAAGGCAATGAGGCTTACAATAAAGGCAAAAATAGGCGGCACTGAAGAAGGCGAAGACTGGAAATCTAGAAGCAGGATGTCCGTACGCAACACAACAGAAATTAATGACCTCCGAGCAATCCCAATATACGGCTCAGTTAATTGATCGAAATGTAGCACCTGGGTAGTATATAAGCAGACGAAACATGATCTTCGATATCTAACAGGCTGCAAAACAAATACAACCATCAAACAACACATGCAGCCATAAGAGAAACCCAACACAAGCATTAAAAAGATAACCTCAAGGAGTAGTGGAATTATACATGGATATTCTGTTCTCTGCTGAAACATGCATTCTGCTCAAAAGAAAAATGTTTGAGCAGTAAGAATAACTACATAACAATGTTTCACAAAAGGGAAAAGGGATTTGAGCAGTAAGAATATCAAAATGGAATTAAGAGATATAGAGTAAACAGATAAATTCTCTATAACCATCAATCAAACCAACAAAGAACAATAAATAGAAGCAAAACAAACCATCAACATACCAGTAACCAATATTAATAATTTTCATCATTGGAAGACTGATAAACATCAACAGAGATGTAAATGATGAAGAGGAATGAGACAATCAAGTTTCCTACAAGAAAAAAGCATTGTGAAACTCATCAGTAAAAGAACCTATGGACTAAATATAGAGCGAAGGAAGAGGTCAAATTGAATTCCCTCAGCCAAAATCAAAAAATAAGCCAGACCCAACAGACGCTCCCTGCTTCATGCATTTACTCCAACAGAATTATAGTCATCCATGCATTGAAACAAACAATGAGCAGGAAGAATAATATACTAAGTATTTGCTCAAGAAATTAAGTAAACAAACATCACCCTAGAAAAATACCTTAACTTAAAATAACTGTTAGATACTCCGACCCTGGCTTGACACCGACACAAAAATTAAATTATTTCCTCAGAGTAAGTGCAAAAAGATATGACCTTCACCATAGGCCATAACCAATGGACCTTTCAGGCCAGACAAAAAGACCCTTAACCACCAAGTCAAAGGGGCGCAACCCATCATCAATTTAACAACTCTAACTAAAACCCCAAGAAAGATCGCACCTCTATATTCACCAACGACCCTTCACCACCAAATCAACTTAAAAAAAAAAAAAGGCCATGAATGGAAATTGTACAAATTTAGGAATCAAATTTCTTATTCACCAGAGAAATGCTAATATGGTACCTATGGGAATAACAACATGGTTAATCAATTCTTCTGGAACACAACACTCCTATATACTAACCAAACCAAAACATAAATCAAAACCAATTTAAGGAAACAGACAAAGCGACGACTCAGAATTCTGTACATTACGCTCAAAAGAAAATTGTTTCAACAGTAACATGTAGCACCCATACAATAGTTGACAGTGCTTCCTCACGGATCAAGCAGTACAAATCCACCGTGATCTCTCTAGCTTAAAACATGTACTGGCAGATAAAACCAAAGCACATACTATATATAAGACAAACCCATCCATAGGCCTTAAAAAGCTCAATACATGTATATATATCCCAAGCCCACGAGAAAATAACACAGACACAAAAAATGCAATTTCTATGCCATGCTAACGACAATAACATAAAAGATCAGTTTGATCATCTGCAGTATCCAGAGAGGAGGAACCAAGGGCACAAATGAAATGAGGTCCTCCTACCAATCCTCAATTGGTTTGCAGGCTATCAAATCCACGTCTGCACCCCAAAAAAATATATCTGCACCCCAAAAAAATAGAAAATTGATTACGAAACCAGCACCTTATGACAAGGATAAAAGACAAAATATTAAAGTGGGAAGCTTTTGTGTATAGTCTGCAACGCCCAGCATTATGATCAGCCAGATGCCGGTGACAGCTTTGTATCTTCTCATCAAACTCCGAAAGGCCATGGAACCTTTGACGTCAACAGCAACATGGTCAATATTTTATTCGTCATAAGATATAATCACAAACTCAGGAATAAGGAACCAGAATATAAATATTAACTGAGACAACTAAAGCATGTAACTAAGATATCTATATCAACATGCAAAAGGTACAAATAATTAACAAAAAAACATGTTCCTTTTTTTCCCCACTAAACACACCGATGTTTAGTTCAATGGAAATTAGCAGATGAATCAGATTTTATCAGAGAATGAAGACCATATCACATTATGTCAAACATGCGCACGTGCGCACGCACATATATATAAAACTAAAATTCAGCACAAACATATGGGGATCAGATTAACGGAGATGCTGCAAGAACTTATAATTTGAACACTAAAAAGGATAACCAAATTCATGATTTCGAGCAAAGATGAACAAAAAAAGCCAATATAAACCTATCATAAGGAAGTAAAATGCAAGTTAATTAATTATAAGCCCTTCTCACTATCACCATATTCCAATATGTTTTGACTCCGAATCTTGTCCAGAAATGAAGCTTATCCAGGAGACATGGTAAATCCACGGCTAAAGCTAGCAACTAATCAAGGAGGTCCTAACATGAAATGTAATGTAATCTTAGTAATCTTGGACGGTTGTCTCTTCCCGTCAAAATACATCAACCTTACAGCCTTCTACCGGGTTTTTATACGGGCAGAGCACTTCAGGTAACATGTAATATCAACAATTTTTTACTGACATGACCAAGTCACAACAAAAATTGCCAGGGAACCTTCCTTTTTCTCCCTAATTAAATCATTGTGAGCATAGAACAACGTGGAAGATGAAGCCTAAACCTATGAGCATTAAGAAGATCTCTCAGATCAATTACCACCCATTTTACACACTAAATTCCAAGCAAATCAGTGCCATGCTTATTCATAGAATTTGTGGCTACTTAGTACTAATTTCCAAGGGATAATCCCAAAACCTATTGTTAGAAAACAGAGTTGATAACCAAAACACATATAATATTAACAGAGACAAAGAGGATGAAAACCAACGAAAGCAACATGCTCAATTCCAGACCTTACACATATCATATGATCAACAAAATATGTCCTAAAACCATTGCGTAGGAATTTGATAAAATACAATATAGCTTACCGTTGAAAATAAGCCCCCGCTAGATGTAGACTGCCCAAATGCCTCCCCTCTGGCTGTTTGCTCCCGGTAAAAACGATTTAACAAAATTTATATTAATGAGGACTTGAACAAACACCATATCTTAATGAGGATTTGAACAAACACCATATCTTAATGAGGACTTGAACAAACACCATATCCACTAAAAATTAAACTAAAATTCAAACTGTTTCCTCCTGGTAAAAATGATTTAACAAAATTTATTTATATTAATGAGAACTTGAACAAACACCATATCCACTAAAAAATAAACTAAGATTCAAAGCCCAATCATGAACCATAATCCAAAGCTCATTAAATAAGGTTCATCGAAGCACAAAATTGGATTTTCTCTCTGCCTAATCGCCATATATAGCAGGAATTATTCGATTGAGATCAGGAACAAAGTTGAATACATAAGAAATCATGAAAGCTCAAGTAATCTG
>AWUE01017668.1:0-60085 GCA_001974825.2 Corchorus olitorius | reverse complement strand
ACTAAAATTCAAACTGTTTCCTCCTGGTAAAAATGATCTAACAAAATTTATTTATATTAATGAGAACTTGAACAAACACCATATCCACTAAAAAATAAACTAAGATTCAAAGCCCAATCATGAACCATAATCCAAAGCTCATTAAATAAGGTTCATCGAAGCACAAAATTGGATTTTCTCTCTGCCTAATCGCCATATATAGCAGGAATTATTCGATTGAGATCAGGAACAAAGTTGAATACATAAGAAATCATGAAAGCTCAAGTAATCTGAATTGATCTCATCATAAAAATTCCCCATTCATATTTAGACTACATATAACCTGGTGAATCCTGCAAATATACACAAAGCAACAAAGATCACTTACAATGTGACAGGAACTTAGAATGACCATTCCATTTTGTGGAGCCATCGCGAGAAGGTCATGATTTGTTCAACATCGAACCCACTTTAGCTCATCACCAGGAACCTGGCATATTAATGTACCAGGGGTCAGGAATATCTTATCTGAAAGAATAACCAAAGTTTAATGCTAAATTAGACTGAAAGACAGACCAATTGAATTGCTATGATTCCAGTTGACCGAATTGCTAAAAAGGAATTCAGAGATACTTTCTTGATGTAGCCATTCACTGTAAGCATCACTAGAAATTGGTCTTCAGCAAACTCACTCACAGAAATAATCGATGTCACTCTCTCGCCTTCAGGTAAAGATATGATCTGTCAAGATCATGAAGCAACACAAGCTACCTTGGTCAGCATAGAGAAAAGGTATTGAGAAAGAGTTGCTAGCAAAGCAAAATGATGGATACTTGGACCAAAGGTGTCCCAGCAGCAGTCCGACCACTTTCTAGAATTTTATATGCACGACCTGAGTACACTGTTCCCCTATCACTGCATAAAGTATTTGGGAATCATAATATGAACTTATTATTAGGATTTAGGAATTAAAACATGTAGCAAAGATCCATCTTTAGCAAAACAAGTAAGTTTAGAACATGACAAACTTTGAGCACCCGATGTATCAAGAGGCCAATTCCAGAAAAATAGGTGTTTTCAAAAGGCAAACTAAATAGCAAGTAGCCATAGCTAGGGTATCATCCAAAGACCAGGAACAAACACCATATCTTAATGAGGACCTGAACAAACACATATCTTAATGAGGACTTGAACAAAGACCATATCCACTAAAAAATAAACTAAGATTCTAACTGTTTGCTCCTGGTAAAAATGATTTAACAAAATTTATATTAATGAGAACTTGAACAAACACCATATCCACTAAAAAATAAACTGAGATTCAAAGCCCAATCATGAACCATAATCCAAAGCTCAGTAAATAAGGTTCATCGAAGCACAAAATTGGATTTTCTCTCTGCCTAATCGCCATATATAGCACGAATTATTCAATTGAGATGAGGAAGAAAGTCGAATACATAAGAAATCATCAAAGCTCATGTAATCTGAATTGATCTCATCATAAAAATTCCCCATGTAACCGACTTGAAATACGAAAAAGAAAGAAAAAATTAGCAGGATTTGGCCAATTGCCACAGTCAAAAACTGCTTCGAATTTCTATGGTGGCAACTGTGATTTACTTAGAGTTGTAGGGCCATCTCTTGAATCTACTCCCACAGTGGGTTTTAACTCATATAATGTAAATATAATTAAAATAAATATAATTAAAACAAAGGCATGGAAGAAGACAATAAGAAGACAGGCATATAAGGCGTGTCTCTCTCCCTTTTGCAGACCCAGAAAAGTGGTGAAAGGTTAGTAATCTGCAGAATGAAACCCACAAATAAGACGAGATGAAAATATAAGCCAAACAAAAGAACCAAACAAAAACACAACAGGAATCTTCAATAAGATGAATCAGAGAAGAAGAGAAGACGCGAAACAAAGGGGAAAAAAAAAAGGAAAACACAACAGGAATCTTGAAGAAGATGAATCAGAGAAGAAGAGAAGACGCGAAACAAACACGCAGAAACGCGAAGCCGAAGAACAAACAGAGGCAGAGGGCAGGAGGCAGCAAGGGACGCCAGAAAAGCCAAAGTGCGAAAACATACCAAAGGCCAAGAAAACCAGGAAACCCAAAGCACCGGGTCAAGTTGTGAATCCCCGTTTCTTCTTTTCTTTTGACAGGAAAACAATAAGCCAAAAAAAAAAGCAATAGCAAGAGAGGTAACTAACAGAGAAAATCATGCGTGGAGGAAAAGAATGGAGGCGGAAATTGGGGGCAAAAGTCAAAAAGGAACAGCTGGATCCGTGGGGGCAGTTGAAGCCGGGTAGGGGGATCGTAGAGCGAGCAAGGACCTGCAACAGACGCCAACAAAGGACCAGGCTGGCACTCAAACGGCGTCGTTTAAGCCTATTAAGTCTAACTATTCATTTGATTGGAGTATGAACAGTTGATTTAGGATTGATCTATTATTGTAGTTCTTAGATAAGTAAGGTTTAGCCTAATTATAATTATATTTCAATTTTTTAAGGGTAAATTCTAAATTTTTAGACCCATTATCATAGGCTTTTAGAAAAATAAGTTTAAATACTTATAAATAAAGTTTAGCCTAAATTTTTAGGGTTTTAGAAAGAAAATATAAATATTTTATTAAAATTTAAAATTTATTTTAAAAAATAAGTTTTTGAATTAAATAATAAAATTTGAGTACTATTAAATTGTTTTATTCTAAACTAAACTAAAAGACATTTTTATCATACAATTTATTTGAAAAGTCAAATGAACTTTTTTTAATAATGATTTCACCCCTTTTAAGGTGCATTTATTGCTCCCAGCTTAAAATAACAATATTTTAATGGTAATGTGGCCCATTAAGCAGATCCATCAAAATAATTGAAATTAATTATGATTAAAAGCGTCCAATTATTGTAATCTAACATAATTAAATTGTTGCAAAAAAACATAATTTTTTTAGGGAATACAATATTCAAATCTCATTACAATCAAATAATTCCTTATATGCCGTTTTCAAAAAAAAAATTCCTTGTATACCCAAATATCCAATAAGAAATAGCCAAATAAACAAACTATAATAAGTATAACAAAGCCAACATAAAGCCGCACAAAACCCACACGCATTGGATACGATGGGACTTGACCCTGAGACCTCGCGGTTTAGGGAGTATGCACCTTACCATTGAGTTATATGTTCAGGAGAAAAAAAAACATAATTTAATTAAAGTGACTTTTAAATTAAAAATTAAATGTATATATATATCAATTTAAGTATAAGTCAAAGCATCCAATTATTGAAACGTAACCGCGTCTACAAAAGTGTATTTTCTTTATATACAACATTTTTGTATATGTTTCATTTTGCTTCTTTGTATTTTCTAACTTAACCAAAATTTTTGTTGAAAGCATTGAGATTTCCTAAAAGAGTGCGACATATAGTTGTGCATGGGAGAAAACATGTTGTGGGGGACGAATGTAGTATGGGGGCACCAGGGGCTCATTCCCCCACTCAAATCCTCCAGTCCCTTTGAGATGTATCAAAAATAAAGTTTAGGTGTTTTATTGTTGTAGTTGTGCCCCCACTAAATATGATAAAATCCAAAAAAGTATAGTAAAAAACTAAATAATTTACACATCAACTCCAAACACAATAGTTATATTCTATGACTGATCTCACTTTGGTCACACTCACATGTATCTTTTGTTCTTTTGTATTTTAAAATTTCATTTTTATCCTTCACAAGTCATAGCTAATTCCACACGCTTTTACCAGACTATATGACTTCTATACCCTTTTTTATTTGTTTAACCTAAGGGATCTCCAGTCATGGACTAAGACTAATCACTTTTGAACCGTGAGCGTGAAAGACCCTCCACCAAATGCACTTTTGGAGTTCTAATTTATGTGCTTCAAGAGATCTAACTTATGTTTCTCGCTCTTGTCGGGGTCAGATCACTTACCACCTCAATCAATCACTTGGTAGTCATCTACCTTTTTGTTTTCCTTTCCTATGTTTTGTAGTATTCATAATGAGAATAGTTTGACTCAATTAAATTAAAAATTATGAAAACTCATAGAGAATTTTTGTTATATTTTTATTTGATGCAAAATTTTCATGTATTTCATTGAATTATATATTTTTTAAAGATAAATTATATTTATTTTTTATATATAGTTGGTACTACTGTGTAATGTGTGCCCCCACTACATACAATTCCTGGATCCGCCCCTGGTGGCAATATACTCCAACATTATGAATTGTTTGTCCTTGTGCTTTGGTGATGGTCATAGCGAAACAAAGACGAATAGGGAATTGTTTCCTCTTGAATTGGAATGTACATCCTTCGTTTTCTGTTGGTGAAAGCAGAATTTTTTAGAAGAATAACTTGTTTTCCAGCATATTGGCCAATTGCAATCTCTGCTTGTATTACGTTATGGCCAAAGTGTTTGCAGACCAATCTCGTTCCATTGCAAAAACCATTAGATGGATCCAAATTCCTCAAAAGTATGATTGGACAATTCTTCTCCAACACCAATTTATGCGTTGGCAAACCATTCGGTGTTAGAATATTTAAGAATTCCTCTTGATAATGGTTATTCGAGTCATCTATTGCTTCATCGAAACGGTTGTACGTCTTACTCTCACTAGGGAATATTTCTATCATCTGCTCATTCAGTTTGTCTATGTACTCATTTCTTGTTGCCAAGATCGCACGGTTGGTCATGTACTCTGTCGAAGATGAATTATACTTCAAATCTGGGAAAAGTTCATTGATCAAATCTCGAGTGTGTTGTTCTTCCTCATGCATAATCATTGCCGATACTTCGGATGTTGCTATAGCGAACGCAATCAGACTTCTTAACCTGTGACGATATTTGAAGTTATATTAATCAGATAAACATATTTTTTGTATATAAAAAATGCGATATTTGATTTGATTAATTATATGTTTAAAGGATATGAGATTATTACCTTAAATTGGCCACTCCACTCTTTCTTGATTCAACTCGATCTAAGATAGCATGGAATGCAATCTTTTGGTCTTCATTTAACTTATTTGCAGCTTCTAGATCTTCCAGTGGAGTTTCAATACTCAATTCATCTACATTTTCCTTATGTGTTGAATTCCTGATATGCAAATTTTGAAAATCTATATCTGACAAATCAAACTTCTTGATGCTTTTTCACATGCTTTCAAGATAATAGGCAATGCTCTGTAATGTGCAAGCAATTTGTGTCTGGACTGAATTTTCATGCATTCTCTTATAATCCTCAGACATTGCATCGTAATAATCATTCCATAGTTTCCTCACATCTGACGGTTCACAATGAACTACGGCTCTGTTTGGTAGAGCGGTGAGATTGGTGATGGGGAGATTGAAATGGGGAGATTAGTTACTGTACATGTGAGATTAGAATTGTAGCTTTTAGAACTTATCCAGTGATGCAGGCATGTATGTTTGGTGTGGCGGTGAAATTAAATATAAAATGATTATTAAGGGTAGTAATATAAAAGAATATTAGGGACAAAATAGGTAAAAGTCAACTAGTGAAATTTTGAAAGTTCCAAACGCAACATTTTTTAGCTTTTGGAAATTATAGTTTTTGTGCGATTGACTTTGCCATGTAGGACAGCCATTCTCATCGCATGTATGCACCAAAACCTGCTTTTGGAGCTTTTGGCACGTTTGGGGCTCCTAAACATACCAAAAGCTGAAACAAACATAGCCTAATAAAGTCGCGAATAGCCTTCTTAGTTCATTAGGCATTTGAAACGCTACTCCTTCCATCATGCACTCCGATATACTCTGAATTATCTCAAAATTTATTTATTTTTGTTGGTCCCATATGTGGTGCTAGAGGGGGTGAATAGCCCACTTTTAAAATTCTTTTCAAGTTCAACTGACTTAACTGCAAGCAGAGCGTTAGTGCGACCAGATACAACAGAATAGATAGAGGGAGCAGTAATAAATTAGACAGAGTAGTATATAACTCAAATATACAATAAATGAATGAACAAGAACACAAAGCAATCAGAGCTAGTAGAGAGAGTAGGAGAGAAGGGCTGGCATGCAATAAAGACTTTAAAAGGAGTATAACTAAAAAGGATTAGGTAGATCTTAGCTTTGCACAATGATTTATAGGGGTTACGTCCTCTACCTTGGCTCTTCCAACCAAGGATTTCAACCAATCCACTAATCTGATGTAGTTATGGGCCTACACCAAGCCGTTACAACAACCAAGCTTCTCCCAAACTTGCACAACAACCGAGCTTCACCAAGCTCTCACACAAGTGCTCCCCACACTGATTACAACCAAAGAAAATAATGTTTAAAGTGCGTAAACTGATTCTAATTGATCTAAGTACACAAGATAAGTTCAAGGCAAGATTTTCAAAGAAAAGAATTAAGAACAATCTTGCAAAACCAAGCTAGAACAAAGGAATTGAGTGTGGTACGACTTGGTAGAGATTCTTGAGAGTTAATGCTTTGTTTAGACTTCTTGAATGCTCAAATCTACTTCCTAACGTTCATTTTTTGCTTTAAATACAAATCTGCCAATTCTAGCCGTTGTTGTGACCGTTTGAATTAATTAGCCGTTATTTTGTCTTTTTCTGGCGCTGGCAAAATCTGACTGGCTGACGATTTTCGTTAGTCCCACTAAATATGTGCTCTCCATTGTTGGCACTAATATTTGCTTCAACTGAATGCCTTGTCTTCATGACTTGTCTCTTGTAGCTTCCTCTTTTGGCGTTACTCCCACTAATGACAAACTTACATCTTAATGTGTTGAACTAAGCATTCCTCAATCTCTCTTGAATTGTGCTTTCCTTGAGGGTTTTAATCGTAGCATGCTTCTTCTGTGATATTGAGCTTTGTGTGGATTGGTTTGCGCATAACCATTCATTAAGTGTAATACTCAATTTATCACTGAATGCTAGATAGCTTGATTAGTCTCACTAAAATAGAATGTTTTGTTATCATCAAAAACACATGGAGTCAACAATCTCCCCCTTTTTGATGATGACAAAACAGTACTCCTTGAATTGAAGTGTTAAATCATAAATAAAGAAATATTTACAATTAGAGATTTATACCAAGCTCCCCCTGAGTGTAAGCACTAGTTACACAAGTAGTTAGTCTGAGCAATAGAGCTTCAGAATATGTGAGATTGATTAGAGAAAAGTGCTAAAGCAGAAATAAAGGCATCAGAGCAAAATATGTAAAACATTTCAGGGACAATATAACCAATCAACAACATCCATCTCATAAGAGTCGATACACTAAGCAGTTGAAGGCATCAGAGCATTAGAGACTGCTTAGTCGCATTAGAGCATAAAATAAAGTGATATAGAATATAGTACTCAAGAATCATATCAAATAAAGCAGTTAGTGGCATAAACAAATATGAAAATATTAGTCCCACTAATTGCTTGGGGTGGTATAAGAGAAATATTGATACCAATTGTAAATTTTGATACCAATAGTTGAATGCGCGAAGCTCCCCCTATGAGTAGTCAATTCTTAAACCCTTACGACCCCAACCCGCATGTCATAAAGTTTCCTTTATGTCATGCTGGGTTAATCACGCTAAAAAGTAATCTCATTAAGCGCATGCATGAATTTAGTCTGACTAACTCAAGCAGTTACAATTTAATTCAAGCTCTATATTTTCTCCACTTTTTTCATAATCAACAAAAGAGTTTGAAAAACTTGCAAAACAGAGTTAGTAGCAGCAAATATTCTGTGCAAAAATCCACAAGATAGAAAGCTCAGTTCCATAATATAGCACCTACTAAGAAAAATATTCACATCAGAATCCAAAGGCACATTCAGTGCCATTAAAGAAAGAGGGAGGAGAATTGTTAACAATACCTAAGGCACGCACATGCGCCAAAATATTCAGAATGAAAGGAGTGCAATGAAAATGCTTATGCTAAAATGAACATGTCAGTGCAAATGCATGCAAGAGGTTTCTCAGTTCTTCCCTTTTGGTCGCATTAATACTCTATTAATCAGATAAAACAGATTCAGAGTTGTCAAGTCTTCTTCATCCTTTTGGATGGGGTATCTCCCACATTTGCATGCTTCGTTCTGACTCTCTTCTTGATAGTTGGTTCCTCTGTATCTTTTTGTATACCATCATCATATGATTAAGCTTCAGTCTCACTATCAGAGTCATCTTGATCAGTCTCAGCAGACGAGGTATCACTGTTATTGGCTCCAGCTTCCTTATTAGATTCCTCCAATTGTGCTTCTATTTCTTCATCTACTTTTTCCTCCTCTTCATCTTCACTTTCTCTCTTTTCCTCTATCTTAGGTTGCTTCTCTTCCTCACTTTTCTTCTCATCATTATCAGAACTACTGAGATTCTCGACAACTTTCTTGCTGGCAGCACTTTGCATGACTCCAGCAATTATATCTGCACCAAAGGTCTTTCCTGTAACCTTTTCAGTCAGAAGGACCACCATAATAGTGAGCTCATCACGCCATGTCTTGCTTTCTTTGGTGAGTTTGTGCTGAGCACGAGTAATTTCTTGAATGTCTGATTTCAGATCCTTGATGGCCTTTAATATCTCAGAGTTTTCAGTAACAATATTAACAACCTTGTCTTGAGTCAAATCAGACAAATGTGAACAAGCTATTCTAAAATCCATATGTTCATGTGACTTGGTGGCAAATTCTTTCCATAGCAGGGCAATGATGGTTCCATATTTGCAGATCATTTCCTGCTTCACAACCATCTTCTTCATTTTGTTAATGATGATCTGGGCAAGGTTGACTCTCACCCCTTTCCAAAGACAGTAGAGAAGCCAGACTAATTTCAAAATCAATCTTAAATTTTGTATTTTTCTCTTTAAACCTATTTTAACTTCTTTTTCCCATTTGATTGAAAAAGGGTTGTAGTTTCACATAGAGATTTAACTATCTCATGAATCGATGTTAAACTTAAAAAAAGAAAATGAGAAAAAAAGAATAAGAGAATTCCGTTTGGAAGATGCTCATTACGTGTTTGTCAACAAATATTCATACCGGTTAAATTGCTCCAATTATTTGGTCATCCTCCTCCCATAATAGTATAGAAAGCTATTTTGATTTAATTCTTCAATAATCATGTCTTCACTCTTGAGAGATAAAAAAGAGGAAGAACTAAGAAAGAAAAAAGAAAGAAGAAAGAAAGAAAACAAATCAGCAGTGGTATAAGTATGAAAGATAATATGGTAAATTTATTTTCTTTCTATTAGTCTTATAAATTACTATTTCCTTGTTAATAATTATCTATCATGGTATCATGAAATAAATATTCCTAGTGTACCGCCTTTTTAAAATTTTCCCAAATAACTATACTATCGTAAATTGGTTATAATGCACACATTTCTACCAAAAAAGGTTATAATACACACGTGGATATATACTTATATAACAACTAGAATTCATACAAAATTAATGTCTTTGAAGAGATTAGCAATATTTTGATCCAAACCTAGCTGCCTCTCCTCTCTCCCCTCCTCCATCTTCGCAGTTTTTTAGTTCTTCTTTATCTTCACAGTTTTTTAATTCTTCTTTAGTGTTTCGACTACTCCTCCTCCTCGGGGAGGAGGAGGATTTGGATTTTGTTTTCTTTGTTTTTCAATAAAGGATTCAGATCTATAGATCTTTCCATAGTTTTTTTCGAGTTTGGTTTTTTAGTTGTTTTGAGTCAGTCAATTTTATTGAGTCAGTTTATTTTTTAGTCTCAGTTCTTTTCGAATCTGAGTTTTTTTTTTTTGGTCTGAATCGTATAATAGTTTTAAGAATGATCAACCTCCTATTTATTAAGATTTGTGGTAAAATCGTGTTAATCCCTTTCTTTTGAGTGCCATGAACGAGATATGTTCATCAAATCAATCACTTAATCATCGTTGATGAAAGCTTTTTGTTTGGAAGAACAAGCGACAACGAGATGGTGATGGACATGATAGCGAGACATCACTATGATTCACGACGGATGTTTTGGATTCTCAAGGAGGATCTGGTGCAAAAATTGATCGATTGCAAAATTCTATTGAAATTTGGTGTAAAGAGGAATGATATTCCTAAAATTTTTGTAATATCAGTTATATTGTCTTATCAATACTAATTATAATGTGAGAACCTGAGTTTGTCTCATGAGTTGACTAGGAGACAAACTCAGTTTTTAAATATTCAAAATAAAATAAAAACTACCCATCTTAAATAAAAATACCCATTGGGGGATAAATATAATATTTAAATTTTATTTATTTATACTATATATAAAAGTACGAGTTTTGTAAAACTTTTGAATCGCCCATTATACCCTTATTTTTCAAACATATTTCTTAAATGCCATTGTTTAACTATTGTAGTTTTATTCTACTAAAAACTCTATTTTTATTCAATTAAATCTAATATCTTTATAATTACTTTATTTTTACCATTTTACTATTTTTCAATAAAAATTTGGATATATTAAAATTTTTTAATACACAGTTTTATTCTATTAAAAACTCTATTTTCATTTAATAATTAAATTTAATAATTATTTTATTTTTACCATTTTAATTTTAAAATTTATTGTGATTGACATCTTTCTATTTGATAATTTAATGTATTATGATTAAAATTTATTATTTCCCTAACGTGCAAACTCTTGCTGTGGTTTAAATTTGTTGTTTTACTTTGTTAATGTTTTTCTTTTGTGTGGGATAATTTCTTTTGTTACTTTGATAGTAAAACCCAATGTATATACAAATGGGCTGGTCGGGTTGGATTTTGGTTAGGTCAGTTTTTGGTTAAGGAAATTTTGTTTTAGATTATAAGGGTTCGATTAATTTTCGGTTTCAGGTTAGGTTGGGTTTGGATCGCTCAAACGTTGTGTCATTTGGTTTGGGTCAATTTTGGTTCGTGTCTTTTTCGGTTTCGAGTCATATGGTTCAGATAATTTTAAATTTGAGTCTCTGATTTTCAGGTTCAGGTCTTTTCAAATTCGGATCATTTTAATAAACATAATTAATCCCGATTCGGGTAATTTCGGATTAATCTCACGGGTTGATCGGGTTCGGGTCATTAAGGATTTGGGGTCAGGTCATTCTGGTTTCGGATTGAGCGAATTTTTTGGTCGAATCGAGTTGGATTAAGTTTGGTTTCAGGCGGTCGAGTCGAATACCCCGCACTCGGGTGAAATTTTGCCAGGTCTATTAATAAGCTTCTTTAGGACAAAATTAGGCTTAGTTTGGGATTAAGGTTAAGATTTGAAAAAACTTGGTTTTGAAGAAGTTCTTTTTTAAAGTGCTTTTTAAAATTGGGTTAAAAAATGTAATTAATGTTTGATATTGTTGTAGAAAAAATGTGGTTGAGACATAAAATGTCTAAAAAGGGTACTAATTAAAATAGAGATAGAAAAAATATTTAAGACAGTTTTATGCTGCTTTACTTTCTTGTGATGGGAACAAAGCCCCAGGCCCTGATGGTTTTAATTTAAGCTTCTTTAAGGACCATTGGAGCCTATTGAAAGGAAAAATTTTGGAGGTTTTTGAAAAAAATTTTGGGAAGCAAATTTTGATGATGCCATTAATGTCTCTTTTGTGACTCTTATTCCAAAATTGGCGAACCCTCAGCGTATCAATGATTTCAGGCCTATCAGTTTGGTTGGGGATGTTTATAAATTGCTTTCCAAAGTATTGGCTTTTAGGCTCAGAGCGATTTTGGGATCTTTAATCAGTGGGTCTCAATTTGCTTTCATTGAAGGAAGGCAAATCCTGGATTGCTCTTTGGTTGCAAATGAATTGATTGATGTCATTCGGAAATCTGGGAATGGAGGGTGTCTTTTCAAACTTGATTTTGAAAAAGCGTATGACTCGGTGAATTGGGATTTTCTTGACTTGGTTATGTCTAAGATGAACTTTGGGGTGCTTTGGCGACGGTGGATTAGAAAATGGATCTCATCGACCAAGATTTCTGTACTGGTGAATGGGTCTCCTACTCGTCAATTCTCTGTTAACCGTGGCCTGAGACAGGGATGTCCCTTGTCACCTTTTCTCTTTACTATTGTTGCTGAATGTTTAAATGTTCTACTGTTGAATGTTGTTTCTTGTGGTTTGTTTGAAGGTATCAAGGTGGGAAATGGGGAGTTGGCGGTCTCTCATCTTTAATATGCAGACGATACACTAATTTTTTGCAGGCCCGTGCTTGAACATTTGGTGTCCATTAAGAGAATTTTGTGTGGTTTTCAGGTGGCTTCGGGTTTGAAAGTAAACTTTGGTAAGAGTTGCTTGTTTGGGATAGGGGTTGAACAAGATTTGTTAATCTCTTGGGCTACTACTATTGGTTGTAGACTTGAGGTTCTTCCTTCTATTTATCTTGGCTTGCCGCTTGGTGTGAGGCCTTCTTCTACTAGCTACTGGAAACCTGTTCTAGACAAGGTTAACTTGAGATTATCTACATGGAAAGCTAAATTTCTCTCTATTGGAGGGCGTGTGACTCTCATCAAATCGGTCTTATCTAGCTTACCCTTGTATTATATGTCGCTATTTCCTCTCCCTCGCACAGTGAAAGATTCACTTGATAAAGCTATGAGGAGATTCTTATGGTCGACTAAAGGGGACAGGAAACTACATCTAATCAGCTGGGATCAGGTTTGTAAGCCTAAAGATAAAGGGGGTTTGGGTATTCTGGACCTGCACATTCAGAATCGGGTTTTGCTCAATAAGTGGATATGGAGGTTTGGTAATGAGAAGGAAGGTTTCTGGAGGAAAATTATTGTAGCAAGGAATAGGTATAGGGAAGGGGATCTAGTTTCTGATGTTTCAAATAATAGACATACGTCAGCTCTTTGGAAACATATTATAAAGCCACTCTCTCCTCATAGTTCTGACTTCCATGTGTGGGCTGCAAATTCGGCTTTTGTGCTTGGGAATGGTGCTAATATCTCTTTCTGGCATACTGAATGGATATTAGGACACACCTTGAGAGTGTCCTTTCCACGCATTTTTACGTTGGCTGTTAATAAACTGGGCACGATTTTGGAATTTGGTTTTTGGGAGGATGGGATTTGGAGGTGGAATATTGAGTTGAGAAGAGTTCTGTTTGATTGGGAGAAAGCACAGTGGGATGAGCTTCTTAGTACATTGGCGGAATATGCTCCATGTCTCGAAGCTTCTGATATGGTGGTTTGGAAGCCTGATGCTACGGGTTTGTACTCTGCTTCTTCCTATTACAAACTTGTCTCTAGTAATGCAGTTACTACCTTTAATTGGAAGCAGCTATGGTCGGGCCTCGCCCCACCAAAAGCTGAGATCCTCGCTTGCCAGGTTATGCATGGTAGAGTGATGGTCAGAGAATTGCTTGTCAGTAAAGGCCTGTTGGATCAGAGTTTGGCTTTGTGCCCATTGTGCAACACAGATATTGAATTTGTGTGTCACTTGTTTTTTACATGCAGATTTTCTTGGAATATTTGGAGCTATTTTGTTGGTTTATGGGGGGTATCTTGGGTTATTCCTTGTTCCTCGATGATGGTTTTTGATTCTTGGGTTGGCTTAGTTTGTCAGAACGATAAAAAGGAGGCTTGGGGTATGCTTTTTTTCACCATTTTATGGGCTCTATGGTTGTTTAGAAATGATGAGATTTTTAATGCAAAGAATCCTGATTTTGATCAGCTAGTTATGTCAATTAAAGTGAGGTTTGCTTGGTGGTTCAAAGCGAAATGGGTGGAGTCCTCAATTGCTTTGTCTGACATTATTATGGCCCCTAATATGGCCACTGTCCCTTGTAAAACTGCTGCTCCTCGTCAGGTATGCCCTTGGTCGCCTCCTCCTGTAGGCGTCCTTAAATTTAATGTTGATGGTGCCTCCAGTGGGAGCTCTGGTTTGGCTGGTATAGGTGGTGTGTTAAGAAACAATTTGGGGACTGTGGTGTTAAAGTTTTCGAAGAATATTGGTCTAGTGGCGGCAGCAAAGGCAGAAGTTCTTGCCATTAGAGAAGCTCTGTTGATTTTTTTCGCGTCAGAATGGAGGAATAATTATTCTCTGCTGATCGAAAGTGACTGTTTTAATGTTGTGAAGTGGGTTAATGCCTCTATTTCATGTCTGTGGCAGTTGAGAAGGTACATCTTTCAAATTGGTAATATTACTAGAGGTCAGACGAATTGGATGGTAACCCATATCCTCAGGGAATCGAATTCCATGGCAGACGAGCTTGCAAAGGCTGGGATTAATAGACAATCTGATATACTTGAGCTATACTAAGGTTCTATTGTGTTTATGTTCTTTGGTGCTTTTTCGGGTCGGGCTCTCGAGTTGGGAGGGTGGTTTTGTTTTGGCTCTGGTAGTGGTGTTTGTTTGATTGGCAGTGATTCGAGCTTGGCCCTCCTTAGGAGCTGGGATTCTTGGCAGTTATTTGCTTTGTTTCCATGGTAGTTTTTAGGTTTGTAATTTGCCTTTGGTAGGGGTGGTTTGCTATGTTTGGGTGTTTTATTCTTGGCTTGTAATATTCTTCTATCAGGGGTGGAATGCTTGATTTGGGTGTACTCTTTTTCCTTCTCAAGGATTTTTCCCACTGGGTTTTTCCTTGTGAAGGTTTTAATTAGGCATCCTATGTTCCTCCCCTTATTTTTCATAATGAAAATCCTCTCTTGCAGTTCAAAAAAAATTAAAATAGAAATAGAAAAAATATTTAGGAGAGTTTAGTCATTTAATGTCTAAAAGTACTTTTGAAACGCAAAAGCACCTAAAGATTGGCTTTTGAGGTTGGCTTGGCTTTTGCGGTGAAAATTAGCTTTTTACACAAACCATGACTTATTTGGCATTGTGTTTGAGGTGAAAAGTAGCTTTTTTATCTCCAAACTCAATCCCAAACCAAGCCTAAGATTTAGTTTGGCATTGAGGTTAAGTTTTGAAAAAGTTTGGTTTTGAAGAAGTGTTTTTGAAAAGTACTTTTTAAAATTGGGGTTGAAAAATGTAATTAATGTTTTGTATTGTTGTAGAAAAATGTGGTTGAGAGATAAAATGTCTAAAAAGGGTACTAATTAAAATAGAGATAGAAAAAATATTTAAGAGAGTTTAATAATTTAAAGTCTAAAAGCACTTTTGAAACGCAAAAGCACCTAAAGATTAGATTTTGAGGTTGGTTTGACTTTTGCGGTGAAAATTAGCTTTTGATACAAACCATGACTTATTTGGCATTGTGTTTGAGGTGAAAAGTAGTTTTTTTATCTCCAAACTCAATGCCAAACCAAGCCTTAATCTAATTTTAAACAGATTGGATCACATGCAACGCCACGTAAAAGTGATGACTAGTATCATTTAAAAAAGAAACTACCCATTTAAAAAAAAAATTTTGCTACAAACTACTGATTTTTTAATTTGTTGTGAAAAAAAAAACTACTACCTTTTTTTAATTATATTATTTTTATATATATACTCACTACGTAGTGAGTGCTTTCATATAATGTAGTACTGGTTTTTTTTAGGGAAAATTTCAAAAAAGGGCAATCTATTATAAGTATTTATTAAATGGTATAATCAAGATCTATAATTACCATTTGGTAAATAACATGTTACAAAATTATTAAGAAGTATATTGTAAGTACATTTTTACCCTTGTTAAAAAAAAAGAAGGAAGCTAACTACACATTGGGGTTTTTCCCTATTGAAATAGCAGCAACGATCTAGTTAACCATTTTAGATAATTTTCTATCTTTTAAAAAGAAAATCAAAGCTTTTGTTCATACCAAAAACGCATAACAATTAACATACATACATACATATATATATATATATATATATATATATGTAGACTAATGTATGTATATATACATACATATATATATATATATAATGTATGTATGTATAATCCCATTTTCTACATATAGTTTATATATATACATACATATATATATGTAGACTAATGTATGTATGTATAATCCCATTTTCTACATATAGTTTCAAAATATGCCAAATTTGTATGTTTTAAAGAATGAACTAACAGAAACTTTATATTAAAATGAATAAAGTAGTTATATAAAACAAATAAAGAATTTATTTATAGCATTCATACTAGTAAAACGAAAAATTGCAATTAACTTGTCCCACACTTGTATCAACAATAGCATTAAGAACATTAGTTCAATAGGACTGGAAGTATCAGCCATCTTTCTTTAAAATACATATAATTGCGAAATGCGATCACTAAAGTAGATCAAGTCTTGTAAGCAAGCATTGCTAACCAAATCAATTAATTTAGTTTTATCCAAATCCAAAGTATACTTGAATATGTTTCCCTTTAGGCTCTTTCCTAGTTTTCCCTCGACCTCTTGCACTAATTGTTGAAATGTAGTATTTTCATTCAACACAATTCCAATTGTTCTTCCCCCAGTATAGTCAACCGATCTTGTCATTGTTAAAAACAAGCCTACCATCAACATGACAATAACAGAATACCCTTTTGTTCATCTCCATAAGCTAAAGCATCAATGATATACTTCTCCTGAATTGACTTCTCCTGAATTGAAGAAAAGAAAAAAAATGGTTATTATCAAATTGATGGTAAATTTAAGCATCACTAGGATGGGAGACCATTACCCTCTACACTTTAAGCATATAGTATTTCTTTTTGTAATTGCTTATAGAAAACGATATCATATGCAGCTGGAAATATACTCAAAGTACAAACTTTGTAATTAACTGATGGGTGGGTCATAAAAATGTGTTGGAAATATCTTTTTTGAAACCAACATAAGTTATCATCGATTTGATTAAATCTGGGGTATATATAAGGAAGTTGAAATTCTCTCCTTTATTAATTTCAATCACCATATATCTATCTAATTTCAATCAGACTATGAGAGCGAGCTATAACTAGCTAGCTAGGTAAATCACTATAGCTTCTATTCTAACTAATCATAAGTTAATTAAATAAGAATCTATTTCTGATTAATTAGCTTCATAGCTTCTTCCAAAAAGGGCATATATGAAAATTACAAATAGCTTAATTAGCATGGGAAACTTATCAACCAACTGAACTGAGATTATGGCTTAGTTAGTAAAAATAAGTAAAAGGTTTTATCAAATAGATCATTGAGTTCAAACAATATCATTGACAACTCAAACCATTGGCGGCACAAAAGCAAAATTATTGACAGCACACAAAAACAATACTGACGCCAAATCTGACATATAAGAACTCCATTAAATGACCCAATTCCTAATTAAATTCTTAGCACTTTATTTAAACAAGAAAACTAGAGAATTAAAGCTACTTGAGAAGAATGAATATGAATAGGGGAAAACTATGATCAATAAGAACAAGAGCCTAAAACATTGAAATTAAATATTAAAGTATGGTTAAGGGGCAAACCTTTTTGAACAAAAGATTGAATTCTGTCCAACCCGTCGTCAATGCAAAATCTTCTTTTCAAATTGCTCCAGCATCGTCCATGAATTGGGGAATTTTGGCTTGTCGCTAACAGGGAAAGAGGATAAGGGAAAAAGTTGGGAAAACTGCTCTCAATTGTTGGAGGGAAAAAAACCTACGTTTTGCACTAAGATTATTATTGAGGGTAAAAATGTACTTACAATGTACTTCTTACTAATTTTGTAACATGTTATTTACCTAATGGTAATTATAGATCTTGATTATACCATCTAATAAATATTTATAATAGACTACCCCTTTTTAAAATTTTCCCTTTTTTTTACAACAAATTAAAAAATGTATAAATGAAAGTTAATTATTTTTCCTTAAAAAAAACAACTGGAATTCGAGTTTTGGGGTTGCCCGTTTTTACCACTCTATTACGTCAAAATTGAAAATTCAATTCGTCTTGCGCTCTTTCTATTCAGAATGAATTCTGAGTTCTGATCCCTAATAAGTATTCAATCAACAAAGACAAAAGAAATCAAATCAGATATGGAAGAAGAAAAGGCGGCGGCTTACTATGACGAGCTTAGCCGTAAAGGCGAAGGAGCGGCCAGGTTCAAGCGGGGCCTCGGCTTCTCTTCCATTGATGATCAGAATGACGCAGTTCCGGAGAGGGGCTCAGCTTTTGTCTCCTCTTCGTCCTTCCTCAGCAGCTTCGTTAGGGCCTCGAGTCCTGTCGCCGCCTCCAAGATCGAGAAAGAATCTCAACTTCAATCCATTCAGAATAAGCTAAAGAAAAAGCCGGAAACAGAAGCCAGGGTTTCTGAGAGAAGCAGAGATAGAAATAGGCCTTCGAGGAGGCGAAGCAGAAGCAGGAGTACAGAAAGAGATAGAGATGGAAGGAGGCAGAGAAGCAGGAGTAGGTCACCGCGTAGAAGCAGGTCTTCGAGGAGAAGGAGCAGGAGCTTGTCACCACGAGAGGGGAGGAGGTCAGAGAAGGGTAAATTGAAGAAGGAGAATTATGGCACTGTTGACTATTCGCGGCTGATTGAAGGCTATGATAAATTGGTATGAATGTTATCTTTTCCTTCTCGTCTCTTCATTTCAGATTTTTTCATATTAATTTTCATATCTTTTAGACGTTTCATATTAATTCATATTAATGTGTACCAATATCTGTTATATTTATGGATGTTTGGAATTCCGTTTATCATGAAAGAGATATACAGTATGATGTAATTATTAGAATGTCATTTAAAAATGAAAAGAGCAAGTATGATTCTATTGCATTTTAATAAGAAGCCTTTCGTTCTTCAATGTTATTGATATTGGGAAATTTTTTTTCTCTTCTCTGTACTTTTCTGTATGCCTTCTGTTTCATTTTCATCATAAACGTTGGTTATTTCTAAAAGAATGACTTAGTTAATGATCTAGATAGCTTGGATCTTTTTCTGTTTAAGTGCCTTGTTTGAAGAGTTGATGAAAAGCCATATTTCTTTTGTGACAGTCACCAGCTGAAAGAGTTAAAGCCAGGATGAAACTTCAGCTTGCTGAAACAGGTAATATGTCCTATTTTGCCCATGGATTTCTATTCAGTCATTTTAATTTTAGTTTCATGGGGTCTTGAAGGTGCTCTGTTCCATTCTTCTTTAGCTTTTATTGTCTAAATGCTATCAACTAATCATTTTTCTTTCAGTTGTAAGGGAGCATACTGTTGTTTATCTTTGCAGGAAATCAGTATACTCTTAAGAACTGAAGTATATTATCTGTAAACTAGAAAGTTGTATTCATGATGCATTTTATATATCGGTGTGATCTCTATTTATGGTTATCTAGAGAAGTTTTGTCGATGATTTGGTGCATACTTGCATTTTGTCAATGATTGCTCATGCACCTGAAAAGGCATGTCTATACTATTCCAGCCTGTTCTGTAATATCTTTGTTAATCTCGTGAACACAGAACATTTACTAGTTTTGAAACTATGATCCTATGCCAAGTTATCAAGCCTTGTACTATAATTTATTCGTCTTTGAAGCTCATATGTAAATCAATGCTACTGTCATGAATATATACTTTTAATTGTGAAAGGCAGAGGCTGTAAGATTCTAAATGAATTAGGTAAATAGAAGGTTTTCTTTTGCGACATTTCCTTATGTCCCTATGTTAAAAATTAAATTTTGAATGCAGCTCGAAAGGATTTGACAAAAGGCCCTGGTTGGGAGCGGTTTGAGTTTGACAAGGATGCTCCTCTTGATGATGAGGACATTGAAGGTTAAACATCTATCCATACTGCCTCAGATGTATTTTAGAAACAATTTTAGTAACATAAAATGTACCAGGTTCATGTGACACTATGTAGTTTATAAGCACACCTTACAGTGAATCATAAGATTGTCTGTTAAATTATTACTGTTACATATAATCTGAAAATGAACAGAGCAAACTAGAACTCACTTGATATGCCTCCTTGTTTGCAGTTGCTGAGGACGATGCAGCAGTACTTAAGCATATTGGTCAGAGCTTTCGGTATTCTACTATAGAGGTGTTGCATCTCCCATTTCTACCTGTCAATCTTTTATATTCTGTTGATGTTCATGCATACCACACCAGCTCTGTTGTTTGTCCACCATTTGAGTTTTGTGTTAGGTAATTAACTCAATGCCTCCTACTTTCACTGATGTTGTTTGAATACGTAGGCAAGAAGGGAGGAGGAAATTAGAGCTGCTCATGATGAGGCCATTTTTGGGGCTCCAACAGTTTCTCTTTCTGTTACTACAGACAATGAATTGGACTTGGAAAACCATAAATTGGATAGCAGTAATAGTGGTCTGACTACGAGCCTCTTAAATGAAAAGGTAAGTGAACTCAAGACTACTGTCTGTTTATTATGCATTTTCATTTGCATTGCATAGTGCGCACATATATCCTTGAGATAAACAGACGATTTGTTATTCTTCCAATCATGGATCTAGGTGCTTGCAAAGCAGCCAAGTTCATGGCGTGATCGTGTTCGTAAAGCATAGAGGGATTAGCAAAACTGGTATGCAGTCTTTGACTCAATTAACCTGGATATAACCAGTGATAGCTGCTGCTAAATTGTAATCATCTGACGTTAACTTGGCAGCAGCCAATCAGGGAGCCATTGGTAAATTAATGCAGGAAAAAAAATAGTATCCAAATATTTCCCAAACCCATTGAATTTCAAAATTATTTCTTTAACCTATGTCTTCTGCCACATCTTGTTAAACATGTCCTTAGCAATGCGTGATATGTCTGAAATTGTGCTTTACAAGCATCCTCAGGAAGAAATAGAGTTTTGAAAGCATTTTGAAAAACATGTATTTGACTCACTTTTTAAAACTATTATTATATCTTTGCCGGAGTGGCAGAAGGATGTATTTTGGAAATAATTTTAAACTTTACAAAATGGGTTTGGTAAATTAATTTTTCAACCTCTATGGGTTTTACTTACCAACCAGCCAAGCACTAGAATTCTGTAAAAACAAGTCCAAAAGGATTTGCAAGGTGCCAACAGGATTTGGTTCGGCTGTTCGGCTAAGATTCCACTAGAAATGCTGGTAGGTTCCTTGGTCAAGTCCTTTTGTTGAACAATTTTGCTTCAATTGGTATTGTAAACTCATCTGGTTTTTGTTGTTGCTAATAAGAATAGTGATACTATGTTCATTATTGGTGTTAGGTGAAGCTGCCTTTTAACTTTGTTATATACTTGTGGAATTAGCTTTGATTATCGTCACCTAGTTACCTTGCATTTGCGAAGTTAGCCAATAACAAAACAAACATTCTTGGGCAAATCATCAACAAATTGTGAAGTATTGATTAGTTATATGTAGAAAGGCTGGATAAACTCTATGAGCCTGAAACATTGTGAATTTTGGAACTTATTGATTAGTAATGTTTTGAAAAGTTATGTAGTTTTGTTATACTTTTGACCGCCCAAAGTAATAACAAATGATATGTGGTGTGACAAATAACAAGCCCCTGAATTATTAAAAAAATGTCAAATAAGCTTATGAACTTTCTTGAAAATATCACGTTAGTGACTTCATAATTTTTTTTTAAATTTATTAATTTCCAAAAAATTTATTCTAAACTGATGTTGCATTTTTAGGCCATGTAGCATTCCGATATGGCTTTTTTCTCCTTGCAAAAGGGTTTATCTGGCCAAATTTGCTTATTTGGCCATTTGTAGAAAATTCATGGGTGAAAAAGTACATTCAACCATATTTATATTGTGTAATCAAGCCGAGTTGAGTCAATCCAGTATTCAACTTGAGTTTGGCTCAATTTGAAAACTTGAGGCTTGAGTTCGGCTCGAACTTGATGGCGTCTTTATTTTTTTACTCGAACTATCCAAGTTTGGCTTTGATTTCAATATAAATCTAACACCAATTTAACTTTTAACTATTTTATGATTTCGATTATTATGAACTTATAAATCCATTATAATACTCCATCCATCTGGTCCGAGGTGAGTGCTTGTATTGACTTTTTTGTCAAACAAAATCATTGTTTATCATTATTTATTACAAAAATATAATTTTTAAAAGTTTTTTAAATTAAACTTTTGAAAATTTAAGACTTAAATTTTTCAAAACATATTTTTTAAAATTTTAATTACATATATATTTTTCATAAATAATGGTCAAAATAATTTTGTTTGACAAAAAAAAGTCGATAAGGACTATTCATTTTGGAACAGAGGGAGTAATAATCGAGTAGTATTTAATATATGTTATAAAAAAAACTTTAATATGTTTTAAGAAATACTAATGTTATAAAAAACAATGAGATTAAATTATATTAGGATGATCCTAAAATATGGGATTTTTAGGATCCCACTAGATTGATGCCACCTAATTGTTCTTCATTAATCATCAATGATAATCAAGTTTTATTGTGCATCATCTCTCATCAAATCAACTTTTATTTTTTTTACTTCTCATTTTTATTCTTTACCAAATTCAATATTAAACAAACTTGATAAATCACAATTTTTTTTTCGAATTTTCAACAATAAAAATTTGAACACAAATTTTTTTAAGAAATCGGTTGAACAAAAATATTAAAATGAAATACAATTTTAAAAATAATATAAATAAAAAAGGCTTTACATTATCATGAAATACAAAAATTATTTTTTTATTTTTAGAAAAATCAACTTTAAATAGGAAAGTAAAGTAAATTAATATAATTAATGAGTGAATTAATATAAGTAAAGAAGTTTTGATTTAATGAGAGATAAGAGTTTAGTAAAGAATAATGATGAGTTAAAGAATTGATTTGGTAAGGGAAGGTGTAAATTAGAATTTGATTCTCATTAAGATAGGCTTATGTAGCATCATCTTAATGGAATTCTAAAATCTCCACATTTTAGGATCATCCTAATCTAATGTACACTAAAAACAACAAAGACAAAAAAAAACAAAGTTTTCACCGAAAAAGAAAAGAAAAAAAATCAATCCATCGTCAGACCTCGATAGGAGAAGCATTTTATTGTCCACCCGTCATCCATGTATTGGATAACTCTTACAAGTGGCCCTCTCAATTAGCCAATCAGATTCAAAATTACAATATACTATATATAATAATAATAATTACTCCTCGAGAAGAGAAGCATTCTATTGTCCACTCGTCATCTCTGTATTGGATAACTCTTACAAGTGGCCCTCTCAATTAACCAATCAGATTCAAAATTAAGAATAATAATAAACAAAATAATTTAATGAGAAGCCAAAAATGCCCTGATACAAAAGTCAAGTTGTCAAGGTAAAGGAGGTCTCCGCTCATTTTCATTTCCTCTTGCATCGGTTTCTCCTCATCTCAAACTCGAAAGGCTTTTTCTCTCTCGTCCGTACAGCGAAATCAATGGCAAACCGATGGTTGAGACCTGAGGTAAGCTCAGATCAACGTCGTTGAATGATTTTTCATTTCAGGCATAGTAAGAGTTTAGGTTTTAGACTTGAGTGAACGGATAAAGTGGTAGATCTGATCTGATCTGATGAAATAATGAAACAAGTGTAGGTATATCCGCTGTTCGCGGCCGTTGGTGTTGCTGTGGGGATCTGCGGTTTTCAGTTGGTGCGCAATATCTGCATCAACCCTGAAGTCAGGTCTCTCTCTACTCTATGGCTTTGCCTATATTCTTTTATTTAAGATTGTTTATGAAATTATGAGGATATTTTAAATAATAATAATAATTATTCCTATATTTATTGGCTTAAGATTATTAATTTTTCAAAAACTATTTAAATAGACGTTGAAAGTGAAAACCTATGTGAAATATTGATATTTTGTCGAATTAGAAATATGATATTTGTTGGCTGCATGCAGCTTTTAGGAATTCTAAGCGCTTGATATGCTTCAGCCACTCTTTCAGTTTCAATTAATTTGTTTTTTTTTTTTTGGCCATAAATCAATTTGTTTGTTCGCTATCCAACTTTACTCGATTTGTCACTACAGGTTTAACGTTACTAAAAAATTATATTTGAAGTTTCTTTTTATATATAACACCGAATTATATTTGAAGGGTTATAAACAAGGATGTTACTTTTTTTTTCCTCTCTTTTATCTGGATTAATCATGTTGTGATTACTGATCAGTGTTGCATCTTAGTTATTCGGTTTTATTAAGATCATTAAAATTACTCTGTTATATTTTGCTTTTGTTTTATAGCAATTCTTTAAAACTTGAAAAGGAAACAAAATGCAATTAATTTGAAGTGCTGAAAATGGTTTCATTGTGATGTTTGAGTTGAATCAGGGTAAGCAAGGAGAATAGGGCCGCTGGTGTTTTGGAGAACTTTGCTGAGGGAGAAAAGTATGCCGAGCATTTTCTGAGAAAATATGTCCGCAACAAGGCGCCTGAAATCATGCCCGGCATTAACAGTTTCTTCACAGACCCAAAATAATTGCCAAAGACTTTTTCAGTACAAAATGATGTAATACAAGTTTGTGTTAAGTTTGCACTCAGTTGATATGATTTTGATGGTAATAAGCTCTGCTGGATTTCTCAAACTGTACGAATTCAACTTATATGAATGACTTAAATTTGCAGTATGATTTTGCATTGAAATAATTCTGCCTTGTAACCTTTAATGTTTTGATTTGCTTGCTTGAAAGAACTTGATAATTGATGATGGTGTTAGTGTTGTTAAATACAATTTCTTTTTACCAATTCTTCTTTCCATTTTTCCTACTTCTGTCTTGACAGACCCCAGGGGTTGAAATTTGAGAGAGCTCTGTACATTTGAGCTTTAACGTGTAATAATGTTAGTTAAAAACATTTTGCTTTTATGCTTGGGGATATCCATATTCTCAAAGATGTATTCATCAAGTTTGAATGATGCAGCTCTTCTGTCCTACTCATGGTTTAAACAACTTGTCGGTTGATTGCCGCAACCATTCTCAGTTGGCCCAAATTATAATGAGCTCTTACTCCGTTACTTGGAATCGGAATTGGTAACTTAAAATTCAAAAACTAAAACAATGACAATGTGGAAGCACCAAGCTGAATTGCATTCTATCTTCTATTTTTATCAATACACCTTGGCCTTTGCTACAGGCTGAGGGCTAAATACAAGTGGAAAAGTATGTTAAATAGTCAACCGGAGCGGGAGGAAAAAAAAAAAAATCCCGTCACATTCTGTTCCCAAATGACAGCATAGAAGAAGGATACGCTAATTATACTGCATTATCCTTCTGTGCAACTGGAACTGCTACATAATTGCCAGTGAGATGAGATTGGAGGCCTTCTATTCTTAAAATGCCATCTACTTTAAAAGGTTTATACAGGCTTCTAATTATATTTTTGAAGTTGTTATGTTATTATGTTACTAGACGAGTAAAAAGGATATTTTTCCAAGAACATAGAACAAGGGCATCTGTAGCACTGCTGACAAACAACAATTGGTATATCCGAAAGGTTTTATTGGTCTTTGACTTATCTAATCCAAAGGGAAAGCCATATCTGCTTCAAAAGATTTTCAAGCATCTCTATCTGTATGATGAAAATGCTTGATATCCATGCAAGGAAAACCGGATTGTGCCATAATCCCTTTGAAGTAAAGTAAACTCTTTCCTGTTTTTCTCTCCTGCAATCAACCATGGAAAAGAATGAAATAAGCAACTACTCATTTGAAATACATGTGATAATTTTGCAAAAATGAGTATTTTGATTCATTTGCTGAAAGTAACGATGAAACTCACTGGGCCAGTATAATCCAAAGGACGGGTATATTACACCTCCGCTTCTTCAAACCTCTCTGTGCTTTGTTGTGTTGAGCAAGAAACATCTCATCTCATGACTTTCAACTATACTTTGTCCTTCTCAGATCTCTTCAGCTTCAATTCTTCCTAAATCCTTCTTATAGTATAAATATAATGCTACCTCCTCAGGGTGATCATGTATGTTCTCCATGCAACTTTGCTAGACGTTGCATAGCAATTGCTTCTGGTCATTACAATTTGCCGCCCTTTTATAACATTTGATGGCCTCAAGCATGAAGCATGTACAGCTGTTCAGATTCATAGCATTGAGCCATGGCAATCCAAAATCAAGAATCAAATGGCTAAAAGAACACAGATTTTTGAAAATAATGCAAAGCATGGTGGGGCATGCCCATCATCTCATATGCTCGAAAATCCTAGGATTTATGTCCACAGCCTGTCTGTAGGGATCAATGGCGGCTGGAATGCTTTTCATTTCAACATACTCACGGTCCATTAAAGTCCAAGTGAGTAAATAGTTATTCAATTTGAGTGCCCTCCTACAGTACATAACTGATGACTTCTCATGCTGCCCATGTAAACTGTAATGAATTCCAATAATGCAGCTAGCAACAGGTCTGTATTCATCAGTCATACTTACACTGTGAGCAAGGTAGCCCAAGGCAGAGAAACATTCCTTTGAGCAGAGCACACTGGAATATATATCCATGTCCACCACTCCACTCAATATGGATCATCCTTAAAACGTCTTCAAATGACTTCAACTTGTTCAAATTCCCTAAGAGTAAGACTGTACCAGCCTTTTGCTAAATGCAATACAGGGTAATTTCACATTTATCAATTACATTTTATCTTGTCAAAAAAATGTAATTGCTAAATGTGAAATTACCCTGTATTTCATATTTAACTAACTTACCTAAGGACCCTTAAAGTTGTATCATTTTTTCTTCTTTCCGCTTTTCTTCAGCCTGCATGAGCAACTCACGGAGTAAATTACAGAAACATGAGATAGCAGGAAATCACATGGCACCACAGCACAGGCAAATGACAAGTGTATAAGGAACTATTATCAATGCGATAATAAATGACTTCAGATAAGTAGTTACATCATGCATAAATTGATAACAGTAACCCTGTGGATTAATCTTTTAGACATACTTGGGCACACAGAAAAAAGATAACAGTAAGGAAATAAATGAGATAAATATTATCCCTATTTCCATTTAATATTCCTTTCACACTGCGTCCATAGGCAGCTGCACGCACAGTCTCAGAACCCCAAGATGCCTGCAAGCATGAGAAGTTGCATTGTGTACTGGTTTTGCACTTATTACCTTTTTCTTCAAAGGGTTCATTTATGGATTAAAATAAACAGAAGTAATTTCTAATCCCTTTCCATTTTCCTCCTAGGCCTAGCAAAGACAAATACAACACACAAAATGACTGGTGCTTTGAAATTTGAGATTTGATGAATATGAAGATTATTGATTATCAAAGAAGCTAAAGCTTGTTGGTTAACCATGGCAGTCACTCTATTTAATAGCAAAGAAGCCCTTCTCCATTGAGCCCTAAAAAGGAGGAAATAGGTTTACACAAATTATCCAAATCAACAGCTTCCATCTCCTCAAGTCGTGTAGTTTGCAACCAGGAATCTTCTGAATTTCTAACCAAATACTAGTGTTTTGGTGCATAGGTTTCAACATAAATTAAAGATGTTATTACTAATCTATACGTGTCTCAGGCCCTCCCTTTGATCCTCCCTAATCTTTTCTAAAGGGAAAGGTGATCAATTAGATATGACCAAAAAATAGCTACGCGAAAACAGGGAATCAGAAAGCAGCAAGTTATGGAATTTGCAAAATAACAAAATGGGAAATGGAACAAACCAGATAAAAAGCATAACAATGAGAAGACAGATTTCTTTCCGGTTTGATCCGAGGCGGCCCTCCTATACTAGAAGATAGAAACCACCATTTATCTTCTTCCACACCGGAGTGGATACATAAGCAATGGAATCTTGGTGTGAACTTAGCTGGGTCTTGCGAGCTGTTCTGTAGAAAGAAATAGTAGCAATTACTAGGGTTTATTTTGTAAAGGCAACGATCGTTTCTGCAACTTTTTTTGAGGATTGGGTTGGAGCTTTGGCGCCCTTGCTTGAAGCCTTGAACATTCGTCTCACAGAGTCACACACAGATACTTAAAATTGGAGGAAAAAAAAAAAAGTAATTCCGACTGGGCTAGGAAATAGCCCAATAACAAAGCCCAAACTATATATGAAAATGAATATTTTTTGCTTTCTTTTTCTTGTTGGGCATTACTAGCACCAGTTCGAATTTTTCTTCCTTACCAAAGCTGAGCAACGTTTTTATTGATTAATCTCCGGCCGGCCGACGTGAAGGAATGTCGGATGCTCTGTTTTTAGTTATTGACAGTCTCTACTTAGAAGATTTGGTGTTTGAACTCTTGGTTTAGCTCCACTTCTACCGCTGTATTGGCCTGAACCCGTGAGTTCTCCCTGTCGGAAGCAAATTCTTCTCCCCAAATCTTTTTTATTTTTTGCCTAATTATATTTATTAGCTTCTTGTTTTGTGTCTGTCTTTGGCTTTATTCTTTATTTTCTTTTTTTTGCTATGGTCATATTATATGATATTTTTTATTTGTTTATTTAGCTTAGATAGTTTGATTTGATTTGCTTGATGAAATTCATCCTGACATCTTTCCTTTACATCATGATTGGTGATTTGTTGTTTGAATTTGTTCTTTATGGAATCATAAAGGCAAAACCATGAAAGGAAGGTTATTGAATGTGCATTGACCTTGAGCTGAAACTGGGAGAGGCATAGTTTTGAATCTAAGGCTTAAACCCATTTTCTTTTCTTTTGTTTAAAATGCCATTAGTTTTGAATCTAAGGCTTAAACCCATTTCCTTTTCTTTTGTTTAAAATGCCATTAGTTTTGTCTTGTGTTAAGTTCTTTTTGTTCTTCCCTTCATGTCCACTGCCTGGTATAACAAGTGAAAGGGTGATATTAGTTGGTACTTCTATAGGTAAAAGACATAGGAAATGAGGATGAGATTGTTGGTACACAAGGAAGTTAAAATGCCAGTTCTATTTCATATACTGAAAACTGGAATGGTCCAATATTTACTATATAGGATAAACAACACACACATTTTGATGAATGTTGCTATTATTGTATGCATTGTTCACATTGTTATTTCTTTTGAAAATATATGGTGGTGCTGAGCATTGAATCAGATTTGCTTGATATTTTCATTTTAGCCATCTTCTTATTTTATCCATGCGGGAGGGTGGGGGCGGTATATGTACTCGTTGCTGTTGAAAGAATGCATGAATCAGTAAGATATTAAAACGTTGAATTTTGAATTGGGATGCTGAACAAGAGAGGTCCTAAAATTTACCACCTTCCCCCTTTTTGTTCTAACTTGGTGAAAGTTCACAAGCTTAAGTTGCAAATTTCGCAAAATCACTCAAGTTGATTTCTATGCTGTTCTCATAACTGTGCTTACTATGAGCAAGCGTGCATATAGAGATATATTTCCATTCCATTTCTTCATTTTAATCTGTTCACTATTATTTTCCGCGTCAGCATTAAATTTTAAACAAATACATTTTGCAGAAGACTTATAGCTTGTAGAGATAATGAGAAATATTTTAGCTTGATTTGGATTGTAAGGTTTTGTCTTTATTGAGGAAAATTTTCACCAGCGGTGTCATGTGGTGCTTTTAAGGTGTTGATCACAGTGCAGGTTGTTGATTGATTTTATTTATTAGTATACCTTTGAACTAGTATAATAATTCACATAATTCGAATACCTATGCTCGGGGTTTTGGTCAAACAATTTATTCAAAAAATGTTGCTCAATATGGGATTAAGCTAGGTACTTTGACTATCGTCATCTAAAATCCAAAATTAAGGTAATCTCAAAGATAATCATGAAACTTTTTTAAAAGAAAAATCCAGATTTCAACTCATTTCAGCAAGTTTGTGCCTAAAAAGGACAATAGGCAAGGGTATATTCTGGAAAACTTTTTTCTCCCATCCACCACCTGTCCATGTCAGCATTATGGATGATGTCAGCATATCATGGTAACCGGCTTGCGTGGCTCTTTCTCTTTACCTCTTTGTTCAGTCAGCTCTGCTTCCAAACTCTCACTATGATATACTCATTTCACCTTTCTAATCTTATTTATCCATTTATAACTTATAAATTTCGACAATTTTTCCCCTTTTCATGTTTTGCGCTCATTTCCCCCAGGGAAACAACTTCGACTAGTTTGCAAAAATACTTGAACAAGAACCTGCTTTTATTTGATTTTTTGAAAAATTTAGAACCTAAAGCTGGGTTTTTTTTTTGGTGGCAGCCTGATCCTTCAAGTCATGCTTCTTCGTCGACTTGCTGCAGTAGTTCCTCGCTCGAAAAGGTTCTTCAGCAGTGACAGTAGGCGTGACCTTTCAAGCACCATAGCTGAACTCAACAAGGTACTATTATAATGCTGATTTATTGGTTTATTAATCAAATTGAAGGTGATTGTTAAGCCATCAGTTATTTATCTCTTCAATTCATATGTTCTGCATTGCTGTAAGAAGGAAAGGTAGAAAAGCTAAAGATATCAATCTCCATTGCTTTGTTAGATAGGAGAAATGATACTAGCATTTGTGGGAATGTTCAATCTTTTAACTGAAAGCATTTTCTAACTCTCTCTCTCTTTCTCTCTCTCTTGGGTTTCAGGAGATGGAATCAATCTTTGGTCAACCTCCTCCAGATGGGATTGCCAGTTCTGGAAATAAAAGCTTTATAGATCAAGAACCGCAATGTGGTTCTCATGGGATTTTGGGTTCTACTATTAATAATCTTATTACCGAAGAGCTTCCCTCAACATCTCAGATCTTAGGTGAGAATGTACCTAGTCTAACCCATGTTGGCAGCAAAGGGAAAGCTCAAATGGTGGATGTCTCACCAAAGGGAAATAGTTTTAGAACTGCTATTGCCAGTTGCAAGGTTATTCTAGGCAAGAAGGTGTTTGATTTGGTCTTGGCCAACCAGATGGCTAAGGGAGATGTTCTGAGTGTGGCAAAGATTGCTGGCATAAATGGAGCAAAGCACACTAGCAGTCTTATCCCACTGTGTCACAACATCACTTTGACTCATGTTCGTATTGACCTAAAACTCAATCCTGAGGATTTTAGTGTTGAGATTGAAGGAGAAGCAGCTAGTACAGGTAAAACCGGGGTTGAGATGGAAGCAATGACAGCTGTGAGTGTTGCAGGATTAACAGTGTACGACATGTGCAAGGCTGCTTCGAAAGATATCCAGATCACGGATATACGGCTTGAGCTTAAAACTGGTGGGAAGAGTGGATACTGGTGCAGGGAGAAGAATGATGATGTTTCTTAAGAAGATTTCCAGACAAAAGTGCTGTTAATTGCCATACATTATGGAGATTAGTGTTTTAGTGGATATATGCATTTGCCATCACTCATTTCCCTTTCTTTTATTTACCATAAAACTTGGTAAGATACAAACTTGGTGGTATTTGGGAGGGAAAACGAACAGAGGGGATAGAAAGTAGAAAAAGAATGGGGTTGGGGACAAAACAGATGCCTATTAGGGAGCTGGACCATTTCAATTTGCTATCTTTTTGGTTGTCCTTATGGGCCCTTGGTCCTAAGATGAAAACATATACATACTATGATGATCAGATTTAAGATGTAATTTTGAGGGCATCTTTCTAGTAAATTAGATGATATATCATGGACTGCGAACACAGCCATTGTTACTTATGCAAAAAACTCTGGTAACATTATCAAACACTCATGTATCATATACTTCATTTTCACTGTCTTTGTTTTTAGCTAGTAATGTCCATGCTCTGTAATTCCTTCCTGTTCTCCATGAGAAAAAAAAAATTCACTCTCCTGTAATTCATTTCTTGATTTATATAATGAACTGAGTTTTAACAAATTATTCATTTTAGAAATCATCCTCACTGGAAGAAGTTGTCCTAGACATGTCTGAAATGAATTGTGAACGGAAATTTATCAATCCAAGGGGATTCCTCCTAGGTGGTGATGGTGGTGGCGATGATCCTGCACTGTGTCTGTGTATAACATTGATACGCCGCAGCTTTGTTGTAATGTCTGCACAAACTCGATCAACCATGTCAAGAAAATCTTTGACAATGACAAAGAGTTGAAGTGGATTAGCTTCTGCTCCTGCTCCTGCCTGGTAATATTCTGTTGTCCTCTTCACGAGTTGTATAACTCTTATTTGCTCCTCTTTTAGCACCCTCAATTCCTGCTCACACTCGTCTAAAAACCCTCTCATTTCCATGGCAAACCCAGTTTTGTCATTGTTATCACAGCACGTTACAAGCTGCCTAATTTCTGCAACACGGCTTGTAATGTTGGAGGGCATACTGATGAAATTTTCGTATTCCATGGCAGCCGCTGTCTTTACATTTCGAAGCTCAGAACTTAAGGCTCCTAATGCTGGTAAACCGAGCATCATATATTCTTCATCTTTGTCCTCTTGTGTATCTGAATTGACATGGCCATTTTTCCTTAGACTGTGGGATCTTCCTTGTGACCTAGCAACTTGCTCCACAACAAAGTGAAGAAGAGTTGTGTTTCCATCAATGCTTTTGACATGGGAAAGTTTTTGAAGAGCAGTAAGGTTGAAACCCAGTGCATTTCCTCTAGCAGTTCCAGCGTTCATCCTGTTACCGGCCTTCAATATAGCCTCCAGGAGTTTTAAGAATAATCCTCCGCTTCTTAGTTCCTTGCACGCCAAGTCAAGTGTTTGCAGGGATTCCTTGAGGTTGAGAATTTCTGAATCATAATTGTATCTGAAAAGCATTGCACGGATGCGTATAAATGCTGAAGGAACAGCTTTAAGGACATGATGGAGGAATGATTCAGCGGCTGCAAGTCTCATAGGGCTGCCACTAAATTGGAGGATTTTAGCTTCTTCTTCTGGGGTTGGAGCAATTTTGGTTAGTTTCTCAAGGGTGTCAGCACAAAGTCCCTGGCCTTGGCCAAGGGCATCAATAATTTCCTCCCGAGATATAGCGAGGGATTTTAACACTATTGCAGCGTTCTGCGACTTGCGGGGCTCAAGGATGAAAATTTGAGCTGCTGAAGCTGATGGTAAGTTATTAATGTCTGGTGATTTGCGGTTGGCGAATAAAGTTTCTATTAGCTCATCATCAATTCTGAATGATATATATAAGAGTAGTATAACAGTTATGGAGTGATAAAGAAACAATGTAATATATAGATGCTGGATCTGCTGTTTAATTTATAGAAATATTATAGAAAATAAATTACCTGAGAGATCCATCTTTGATCTGGTCCCAAACCATGGAATGATCAGAATTAGCAATAACCTTATCCCAGTGCAGAGGCCTCAGTTTGAGCTGCCCAAAACCAGCTCCTAATTTTCTGTTGTTTGCTGCTGTTGGGGGAGGAGTTTTTTTGGCTAGGTTTGGTGGTGGTGGTGGTGGTGTTGGTGGTGGTGGAGGAGGGGGAACTTTCTTCATGGAAATGGAAGGTGCTGGAAATGGTGGTGTTTCATTCATTGAAATCATTGCCTTCTCTTCCTCTTGAGATTTCGATTTTGTTGATCTCTTTACTACCTTGCTAGCATCTTCTTCGTTTTCTTCATAGCCATAGCTAGGATTAAACATGAACATTGGGAAGTTACTCTTAAGTTTTCGATCATGATCATGATCATGATCGAGTTTTGTCATGTAAACTGCATGATCTGCTCCATTTTCATCAACCATCAATTCTTTGACTTTGAACTCGTTAGGAATCACCAGAGCTTCTCGACGGAAGCTCGAGTCATCAATCTTACCTTTGCGGCAGCAGCATCTGGCAAACTTTCTGAAAAGGAACAAGAACAAGACAAGCAGAGCAATGAATAGAGTAGCTGCAGCTGCGGCAACTATAGCCTTGACAACTTTCCCTGGTGGAGGTGGAGGTGGTGGAGCCTCTGCGGAGATAGGAGGAGGAGGAGGTGAAGATAGAGCAACATCATTCCCATAGACATAGGGGGAGGAGGAAAACAAGACCAAGAATATTATAGCACGTGGTACAAGACATGGCTGAATCTGAACTATCATCTTTTCATGTCCTAACGGAAAGAAAACTAAAATGAATGAACCTGTTTTGATCAATCAAGCTGAAGTTGAAGTTGAAGTTGAAGTTAGTTTTGTTGTGTTTTGTTTTGTTTTCAGTGTCCCCTAAGAGTAAGAGTAAGAGTAAGAGGGGTTGTCTCTTGTTCTGAATAATTAATGCCTTCTGCTCTTAAGAGGATATGCCATTTGCATTGCTAACCTAAATAAAATCAAGACAGATAGCTACTTTTACCAAAATAATTATTAATAATAATCTCCTCCTCTATGTGTACTGTGTACCCTTGACTTTGGCCGCCCCTGCCTCTGCCGCCTCATATGATAATAACTAGTAGTAATAGAGTATATGCTCAATGATTGTAAAAATAAACAACTTTTACTAATTCTGAAATACATTGTCATTTGTCAATGTCATCACCAGATTATGTTTGTGGTATGATTGTAAACATAACAAGGATTTTCAAAATGTATTGACTGATGCGTTACAAATAATGTTTTGTATGGAAATGGAACATTGATTCTCCAGCTGTCTTTGGGACAAAATCTCATAGCGCGCTATTTAATTTAATTAGTTAAATTTTACAAAGAATATACACCATCTTTGTTCCATGCATTCCAGCATTTTGAGGATTTCTTCTTTCCTCAACCCTCTTCATAATCAATATTAATTGCTTGATCAACAATCAACAAACAATGTAGTGAGTAGTAATTTTCTTGTTCCCTCAGCTTAAAAGTAGAAACCAATTTACTCCAAATTGAAGATGTACGTACTGTTACTGTAGTAGTTGTAGTAACTAGTAATAAATGGGTCCGTCATCCAATTTATGGTTTTCATTGCATAAGTTGAAAGACTTTATGGACTCTGATGAGCCTATTTAAGTACTACTCTTATTTAGGTAGATAATGATGATATCGTGTTGTTTAGTTGGAACCTCAAGTAATAAAATTATTAGGGAGGAGGACGGACAATTGTCCAATTTCCAATGCTATTTAATATTTTTGCAGTTGGGGGCCATTTTATTTTATTTTTAATAATAATAGTAGTTTTAATTCTATACCAAATCATTCAACCACTATAAGGTTCATTAAATAGATATAATATATGAACGAATTCTTTTTTAATTTATGAAAGATGGATTAAATTACAACCCGTGTTAAAAAAAATAAACCTCTTGTACACCTTTTTGTTACTTATAAATAATCTACCATTAATTGTAGCAAAAAGAATTTAATCTACCATTAATATTTGACATGCATAATTTTTGAAATATGAATATGCTATTGCACTAAATTAAAGGCCCAAAACCAAATAACCTGTGGGCAATTGAATTTTTAGGCTTACACACTTAATCCTAGCCCAAGATATGTTAAATGGTAGTAAAACAGAACAAGAAGAGAAAAAGAAGGTGAGAGAGAGGGGGGTTTGGCAGAAACTAGAAAGAAAGGTAAGTAATACATAAAGAAGAAACTCCTTCCAACAACCAGATGAAAACACACTACTTGATCACCAAATAACAAATTTGTTGGACAATTAAAAGTTAAAACACAGGCTGCTTGCTCAACTTTCCATGCAACTGACATTACTGATTCAAAATAGCCGTTGACTTTACTGATTCAAAATAGCCGTTGACTTTACTGATTCAAAATAGCCGGCGAGACAAGATTTATAAGGCCATACATTTGTAAAATACCATTTACTTGAGCTTTAGAAAGTTTATACAGGCTTCTACATGTTTGAAGTTATGTTACAAGTCGAGTAAGAGGATACTTTCCAAGTTACAAACATGTAACTAGAGCATCTGTAGCACTACTGACAAAAAAACTAACCAACAAAACTTGGCAATATCCCAAAGGTTTTAGTGGTCTTTGATTTCCAAAGGGAAAGACATACCTGCTTCATAAGAATTTCAAGCATCCATCCATATGCATGAGACAATCAGGGATGAAAATGCTCAACATCCATGGAAGGAAAACCGGATTGTGCTATTCTCATCCCCCGAAGTAAACTCTTTGCTGTTTCTCTCTCCTGTAATCAAACATGGAGAAGAATGGAATTAGTAAAACTCATTTGAAATATCGGGATGCATCAAATAATTATTCAAAAACGGTCATTTGAATTCATTTGCTGAAAGTAACAGTGAAACTCACTGGGCCTGTATAATCCAGAAGACGGGTACAATACACCTCAGCTTCTTCAAACCTCTTCTGTGCTTTGTAGTGTTGAGCAAGAAACATCAGAGCTTCAACCATATTTGGTCCTTCTCTCTCTTCAGCTTCCATTCTTTCTAAATCCTTTCTATAGTAGAATGCTGCCTCCTCAGGTTGACCAAGTTCTATATGCAACTTCGCTAAACGATGCATAGCAATTGCTTCTGCGTCATTACTATTTGCAGCCCTTTTATAACATTTGATGGCCTCCTCAAGCATGTGCAGCTGTTCAGATTCATAGCATTGACCCATGGCAATCCATAATCGAGAATCAATTGGCTGAAAGAAAACAGATTTTCGGAAATAATGCAAAGCATAGTGGGGCATGCCCATCATCTCATATGCTTGTCCCAATCCATACCATGCTCGATAATCCCGAGGATTTATGTCCACAGCCCGTCTGTAGGCATCAATGGCAGCTGGAGTGTTTTTCATTTCGACATACTCATGGCCCATTAAAGTCCAAGCTAATAAATAGTTTTTGTTCAATTTGAGTGCCCTTCTAAAATAAATAACTGACTTCTCATGCTGCCCTTTTAAACTGTAATAATTTCCAATAATGCAGCAAGATTCGGGCCTATATTTATCAGTCAAAATTACCTTGTGAGCAAGGTAGCTCAAGGCAGAGAAAGATTCCTTTGTGTAGAGCACATTGGAATATGTATCCATGTCCTCCACTCGATACGGGTCATTCCTTAAAAGGTCTTCAAATAGGACTTCAACTTGTTCAAATTCCCTAAGACAGTACCGGGCTTTTGCAATTTGAGCCAGTATGTAATTGCTAAATGTGAAATTACCCTGTAGATTTTCATATTTAACTAACGATTCATGATGCATTCTGAGCTCTTGATAAACACTGGCAAGAAAAAACTCCTTCATCCAGTGATTACTGAGATTGAGACTGTTCAAGATGTCCACTGTAGTGCATAAAGATTGTAACTCTAACCAGGCATTCCAATTCCAAGGGTAAGCATTCACAGATTCCACAAGAACTTTCCTGGCAAGATTTTCATTGCCTTTCTCTTTAAGAACAAGACCATACAAGTACAGCCCAAAAGGATCAATCATACTATTCTTGCAAAAAGTTGATAACTCTCTCTCTATAGAAACCAATTCACGGTTCACAGCATCACTCTTACCTAAAGGCCCTTCAAGTTCGATCATTTCTTCCTCTTTCCGCTTTTCTCCAGCCTGCATGAGCAACAGAAGGAATTAAGTATCAAAACATGAGACAGCAAGAAATCACATAGCACCCCTGCACAGGCAAATGACTAATAAACAGGAAATACCATTATCATGCAAATAATAAATGACTTCAATCTTTCAAGAAGTAGTCACATCACATCACACATCAGTGATAACAGGAACCCTGTGTACTCATCTGTGAATGCCAAGTGAACAAGAAAAATATTGTAGACACACATGCAGATAAAAGATAAAAGCAAGGACTTCCAGAAGACAAATATAATCCCTATTCCATTTAATATTCCTTTTACACAACATCCATGGGCAAACACAGTCTCAGAATCCCATGCCTGCATGCATGTGAACTTTCCATCATGTACTGGTTTTGCATTTTTTTCCCTCCATAAAGATTCTTTATGGATTAGAATAACCAGAACCAACAAATATATTTAAACGTCTTTATTAAGATTTCTTTCATGTTTCCTCCTAGCAATGACAAACTCTTGGGCCAATTTAGATCAACTTCAAAACTAAAATACACAGAATGACTGCTGCTTTGATATTTGAGATTTGATGAATATGAGAATATTGGTTATAGAAGCAGCTTATTGGTTAACCACCCATTCTATTTAATAGCAAACCAAGGCCTTTCCAAGCCCTTCTCCAACAGCCTATCATGATTCAAATGCTAGAGTGCATTTTGTCCATCCGATTTACTAAGTTTTGGTGTGGATTCTTAGAAACAGTGTAATGAGTTACTTTTCCTCAAAATAGCTATGCAAAATCACTCAAGGTTACATATATCAAAAACAGCGAATCAGAAAGCAGCAGATTATGCAATTTGCAAAATAACAAATTGGAAATGAAACAAACCAGATAAAGAGCATAACATCGCAAGAACACAGATTTCTTTCCAGTTTGATCCCGAAGCACATGAGCGGCCCTCCTATACTCTCGGCAGTCAAAGTAGGACTTTGCTAGAAGATAGAAATCACCATGTATCACTTCATCTTCTTCCATCACTGGAGTGGATACATAAGCAACACCAGTAGGTGGTGTTGAAGTGATTTCATTGGTCCGGAATCTTCTGCGGATACTTGAGCTTCCACGCTGGAATCTTGTGTTTGAAGGTGTGAACTTAGCCGAGTCTTGCTCAAGTCCCACCAGCTGTTCTGCTGCCCTGTAAATCAAAACCAACCAAACATTCATACAACTTCTGGATATATCAAAGAAATCAAACTGTATAAAATTCGTGATGACAGATTGCATCTCAAATAAAAAAAATGAAGCATAAAAAACATAACTTTATCATTAAAAAGGCAACATAAAAGCAAACAAGGGCAAAGTTTTGCGCCCCAAACGCCGCACCCCCACAAAAAAAAGAAGAAAAAAATCTACTCCAAGAAGCATAGCAAAAGACAAACTTGACGGTGTTTTTGAGATCTGTTAGAACCTTATAAACACTGGCAGTGGCCAAGGCACTCAGGAAAAATGGGTTTTGGATGAGAGAGTCAAAAATGATTTTTAATTTATTATTTGAAAAAAAAAAAAAAACCGAAATAGCACACTGAGCTTAGGGTTTAGGATTTATCACGGTTACCATTTGGAAGCAGAGTAGAGGCAACGATCGCTGAGTTGACGAATGGCGGTGCGGAGCTCGCTTCTGCAACTTTCTTTGAAATTCATTTTTGAAAATATAGTTTTGAGGATTGGATTGTAGAGCTAATAATGGTGAAGCTGCCTCCCTCGTTTCCACATTCGTCTCTCAAAAATTGAAAAAGGAAGTGGCTTTTGTCTTTGAAAATTAAATTAAATGGCTACAGATGTGATCCGCGCCAGCATTTTTAAAACAGAACACAACTTCATCTTCTTGCAACTGGGCTAGAAGATGGCCCAATAACAAAAGCCCAAACTATATTTACAAATTACAAGAAAAGAAAATAGTTTTTCCTTCATTTTTTTTTAATCTGGTTGTCATCAATATCAATTCATAATTTCTGATTTTCACCCCCAAATTCTCAAACCAAGTCCAAGAGTAGTAATCAAAAAAGATAAATGTATTTCCATTTTTTTTTTGCAGTCATTGTTTCCACTTTCTTTTCTATGTTCTTCTGTTTCTCATTGATTTTTGGACTGTTGTTGGATATTAGCACCAGTTCGATTTTTTCTTCCCTATCAAAGCAATGTTTTGAATGATTAATGAGGCGTCTCTCTCGCAGGCCGACGTGAAGGAAGGTGAAAGGAAATACTAAACAAAAGATTGTTGGAGTTTGCTTTGATCGGTTGCTGAGACAAATTATGGTATATTTTGCATGTTGCCTGGAAATTTTCCTGATTTTCAAAATAATTTGCCTAGCTTTGCTTTATTTTTCATTGATTTTAGGATTTCGCTTGTATTCTCTTGTCTTTTTTCTTCTGCTTTCGTTTTTGGTTTGCTGCCTGCCGTTGCTTATTTCTTCTTTCTTTGCTTTCGATAGGAATTTTTGTTCGCTTTGTAAAGGCATGCTACTAGCAACAAACGGAAACTCTTATATTTAGCTTTGTTATACACATAAGATAAAAAAAATTATGTTAAATGATTCATAAAATATCCTTCTTGTAATAGAAAGACACGTTTATTGCCAGCCTCCTTAAGGTAACTCACTTTTCATACTGAAGAACAAAAACAGTAGAAAAGCATCCTTTTGATATATATGGTCTCTGCTCCTTGGCTAAAGTGCATATTGGAATAAGAAATGTCAATTAAAATAAGAAACTATGATTTTATTTTACAATACTGCTGATTTATAATACTGTCAATGAATCATTGATAATACTAATGATTCTTTGTGTCTAGACAAAATTTAGATCTCAATTTCTTAACACTTATTTTCAATATATGTTGTAGGTGACAAATGTTTTGATAAACAGCATGGCTAGCTTAATCCAGAGTAGCAAAAGGACATTGACTTAATTGTTAAAGCAAGGTAACTGGTCATTTACTTGATATTGTTTGCCAAGCACCATGTATTGTCACATGAGCATTTGATTAAGTTGTACAACTTTTCCTCTGTGTATGATAACTTATACTTTTTCTTTTCTGCAATGTTTGCCCTTTCATTCTTTACTTTTTTACGAGAGTATTGTCTGTTTTCATTGCTTTTCCTAGATTTTCATTAAGTTTAATTGTTTTATTAAATTCCTTTTATATTTTCCATTAGGATGCAATGTGTGCCTGTTGTTGTTTGAAGAATGCCTGAACAGTAAGTAAGGTATTAAAATGTCGAATCCTGATTTGGGACTAACAATAGAGATGTCCTAAAATTTAGTTTTGTATAGAGCTTAGGTCCTAATATGTGGTTTTAGCCGATTCTTTATCATACTTATGATAAGGGGAAGGGAAAAAATCGGAATCCACATAATTGGTAATGATAAAGAGAGTTACACCAAAAAAGAAGGAACGAGAAAAGAAACAAAAACAGCGATTTGAGGACTTATTTGGTTTTTAAAGTTCATTTGTTTTCTTGCAGATAGGAATATTTGCTTTGCACTTCTGTTTGAATGGAATAGGAACGTGTTTTTACTTGAAAGTGCTGTTCTTCTCCATTGACTAAGCATCAGTGAAATGTCACATCCGACCAAGAGGAAAATGTTTTCTTTGCTCTCCAGATATACTCCACCTTATTCCAAAAATCCCCTCAACATGCCAAAACCATTCAGCACCACCACTCCTCCGCCTCAGAATATTTCCATTGTGACCACCCTCACCAACCTCATCCTAACCTCTACTGACCCTCAATCATTAACCCAGGCCCTCCTCTCCCCGTCCATCAACTGGACTCCACATTTAGTTAACTCCATCCTCAAGCATCTATGGAACCACGGGCCCAAAGCCCTCCAATTTTTCCACCTCCTCCGCAACCACCCTACCTACATCCACTCACCCTCCTCCTTTGACCATGCCATTGATATTGCTGCCCGTCTCCGCAACTACAACACCATATCCAAACTCCTCCACTGTATGCGCACCCTTCGCCTCCACCCTTCCCCAAAAACATTTGCCATCATTGCCGAAAGGTATGTAGCCGCTGGAAAGCCTGACAAAGCCCTTAAAATCTTCTTGTCAATGCATGAACATGGTTGTTTTCAGGATTTGCATTCTTTTAATACAATTCTTGACATTTTATGTAAAGCCAAACATGTTGAGAAAGCATGGAACTTTTTCAAAGTACTAAGAGGAAGGTTTAAAGCTGATGTTATTAGTTATAACATAATTGCAAATGGTTGGTGCTTGATTAAGAGGACAAACAAAGCTCTTGAGACTTTAAAGGAGATGGTCGAAAAAGGTTTGATTCCAAATTTGACTACTTATAATATAATGCTAAAAGGGTATTTTAGAGCTGGTCAAATTGAGGAGGGTTGGAAATTTTTTCTGGAAATGAAGAAGAGAAGGTGTGAAATCGATGTTGTTACTTATACTACTGTACTTCATGGAATCGGTGTTGCAGGGGAGATCAAGAGGGCTCGAAAACTTTTCGATGAGATGGTTAAGGAAGGTGTGTTGCCTTCGGTTGCAACCTACAATGCTTTTATTCAAGTTTTGTGTAAGAAAGATGATGTGGAGAATGCTATATTGATTTTTGAGGAGATGTTGAGGAAAGGTTACGTTCCAAATTCAACTACTTATAATGTGCTGATCAGGGGGTTGTGTCATAGAAAACAAATGGAAAGGGCTATGGACTTTATGGATAGAATGAAGGATGACGAGTGTGGGCCAAATGTGCAAACTTACAATATTATGATTCGTTATTTGTGTGATGCTGTTGAAATTGAGAAAAGTTTGGATTTGTTTGAGAAGATGAGTAGCGGTGATTGCTTGCCGAATTTGGATACGTACAATATATTGATAAGTGCAATGTTTGTAAGGAAGAAATCTGATGATTTATTGGTGGCTGGGAAGTTGTTAATTGAGATGGTTGATAGAGGATTTATGCCTCGAAGGTTAACATTCATTCGGGTGTTGGATGGACTTTTGCTGACAGGTAATCAAGGTTTTGCAAAGGAAATATTGAGATTGCGTACCAGATATCGCCGTCTTCAACATTTTAGATTGTGAAAGTGAAGCCTATTTCTCTGTGATTTTGGCTTATCAGCCCTGTAGATCGCATTCCTACCTCTGAGGATTATTTCTCTTAAGTTTCTGAAAGTCAGTGATTGGGAAATATGTGGTGCTTTGTGTAGGACCGTTCCGTTCTAAAATGAATAGCTCTACCCATACCCAATTCGAGACTTGCTGGTCAATAAGTTATTTATTCTAGAGCTTTCTCACAAAATTCTTCTGTTGCGTAAAATTTACAGAATGTTGCAACAAACCTTGGTTCATTTAATTGCTGCTGGAAGAATATAAGGTCTAAGATTTCTTCTATGTGGCAACATTTTTTGAGAGATGCGTATTGGGTGAGGAATTCATGAGGATATCATTTTCTCAACCAGCTTTCATGCCAGCTAGAGATGATGGAAGTGAAGATTTGTCATCTTAATGTCAGTTTGTTGAACTATGATGAGTCTATGTCCTGGTTTATGATTAAGTCACAGTGCCTCACTCTCGGTTCATCTTGTAAAAATTTTTGCGTTGCAAGCTAAATGTTTTGGCTCTTAAGCTTTTGCATTGGAGGACAATATCTGTTTGAATGAATGCCCTTCCTAAAGGAGCTTCTTACTTGCAGCAGATATCTACATTGGAGGTGGGTTTCTAACTTTTACCTTTTATATCTTTAATTAATAGAAAAATTGGTGAGTTTATGTTTCTGAAATTTTCGTAGTAATTACAGCTGCTGGGGAGGATTTGTACGTCTTACTCACGTGACCAAGGAATAGCAGTCAGGCTTTTGTTGTAAAAACATGAAAATGCAGTCTGTTATGAGGCAAGTGTTGGCCATTGGTTGTGCTGTGTATAAGGTTCTTCAAGGTTTTAGAGTCCGTTTGGTAGGAAGGAAGGAAAGGGGTGAGGAAGGAAATTTGCTCAATTCAATGATTGTGATGCACAATCATACAGGCTACTTTGTAGCTCAACCATTGGATTGATGAAATTTCTTGCCTTTACCCTTTTCCTTCCATCCTACCAAACGGACCCTTAAGGATCCTCTCAGGTGCGGAAGGAGTCCGTTGTAATTGAGAGCATATAGTATTATAGTAGCATAATAATTTTCCCTTATTGTTACTTCTTTTGTGTTGCTTCTTATAAATTTTGGTGTTTTTGCTCTAGCTACCCTATGCTGTGGCTTTTGGGATAAAAGACCTGAACTTGATCCAGGCTGCCAAAAAAATAACCACTAGTGTTGTGTTCAAACCTTGTAAACATATAGTCCCTTGCCGGTCTTTTTGGCTTTTTGGCTTTTTATCGCATCGCAAGTCTCCCGGCCGGGGTGTTACAAAAATCTTTCTTCTTTGGTTAATTGTGGCTGTCAAAAAGGTTGAAATATTCTAGTTCTAGGTATAAAAGAAAGGAGTAGTAGTAAGGCTGCTGCGAAATATGCCAATCAATTTCAGTTCCTCGTTGCCATGGGGATGGAGATTTGTTACACACTTTTATGAACGGTAACTGCGGGAAAGGGATAAATTTTAATTACTACTGCATCCCAAATCTGTTTATTCTTACTTGAGTCGAGTTTATTTGAAGTTTGGACATCTGAATGGTTTTGGGCCAAAGGTTACCACCAAGCCCAAAGGTTCTTTGGGTTCTCTCAACTCTCAATGGGCTACGAATTGTTCATCTCCATAGATTTTTGGTACTCGGCTCATTTCAAATTTGGGTCCAAACAGAGTGTGATACCTCGTTAATGTGTAAAAGCTTGTTTAGTTTTACTTTTAGTCTTTTACCCAAAAAAAAAAAAAGAAAAAGAAAAAAAAAGAAAAGCTTGTTTAGTAATGGTATAAATGCCACTTTGCACCCTTAAGTTTGTACGGACTGCCACTTTGCACCCAACTTTTTTATTTTGATCAAAATGCACCCTAAAGTTTTATTTTTGTGCCACTTTGCACCCTCCGTCACGGTATGACAAACGGCTCTATCACGGTGTCCGACGTGGCTTGCCACATGTACCAAAAAGCAACATGTAACACGCCACGTGTACCAAAAAGCGACATGAGGCACGTCACGTGTACCAAAAAGTGACATGTATCACGCCATGTGTATCCAAAAGTGACATGTGGCATGCCATGTGTTTCAAAAAGTGACACATGGCATGCCACGTGCACAAAAGGATACGTGCCACGTGTCTTTTTTTTGTCTACATGGCATGCCACGTCGGACGCCGTGACCGATCCGTTTGTCCTAACCGGATAGAGGGTGTAAAGTGGCACAAAAATAAAACTTTAAGATGCGTTTTGGTCAAAATAAAAAAGTTGGGTGCAAAGTGATAGTCCGTATAAACTTAAGGGTGCAAAGTGGTATTTATGCCGTTTAGCAATCCCTCTGAAGTTGTAAGTAGTTTGGCAAAATGGAGCTTCGTTTTCTTTCTTAAGATTAAGATAAGGAATTTAGAATTTGAATGGATACTGTGTATACTGATCTCGAATAATTGTTTGCGATGTGTTGTGGAACCTTGTGTTTCTGGATAAGATAACAAAGAAAGTTATTAGAAACTGATGAAGAAAACAAAGAAGGATGGCAAACCCTAGGCGAAACTCTTACTCAAACAACACCCAAAGCTTGGAGAGCCCATTTCAGCTTCAGATTCAGACCCAAAGCTTTTCTTCATTCTCATCTGTGAAGCATTTGCTCAAAAAACCCCAGGCCTTACCTTTTCTACTATTGTTGCTGCTGTTGCTGACATGGGTCTCTCTCAGATTGCAGTATTCTTCTCCTTCTTCTTCTCATTCTCATTACCAGCAATGGGTCCCGGACCCACCCCGAGATGAAGACTTTAAGGCCAATCTTTTCAGATTCAAATCTGGGTTACCCTCTCCTATTCTCAAGGACAAGCGTGGCTGGTTGCTTAACCCTGTCTCTCTTGCGCTTCACCTTGGTCTCAAAGGTCCGTCATTGCCTTGCTTTTCTTTGCTTTATCTAATCTTGTCCTCCATGATCCCTTTCTTATATTATATATGCTTTTGCTTTGAATTCAATCTTTCTTGACTCCAAATTGTTATTCTGTACACATCTAACTGGGAAAATAAAATTACTAATAAAGAAAAGAGGTCTCTGCCTCTGGCATGCCATGGGATTCCATAGTTTGTTTTTGTGAGATTCCACATTATTTTACATATCTATCTACTATACTTTTCTGTTCAGTATATGTCTTCCTTTTTTTTTTTCTGATTTTTCTTCACTTCAATGTCCCTTTTTTCTTGCAGGTGGTGCATTATCTTGTTCCTCGGTTCACCTTGGTGAAATCCAACCTGGTGGTGTGAGGGGGAATCATAGACACTATACTTGCAATGAAACATTTGTCATTTGGGGGGCCAAGACAAAATTCAGGGTATGCTCTTTTCTCTTGAATTACTATTCTGATTCTACATCATGCATTCAGCCACGGTGTCTATGTTCCCCCTTGTTTTGGCTAATTGTCAATATAAGTTTTGAGATATCCCTACTATTTACACTATATCTATATAATATATATTACTAGTATAATTTAATAAAGCAGATTTCTTCCACCTCTTCTAGTCATAAGAAATACTCTAGTGCTAGTACAGTGTAGTCTGGAAACAGTGATTCTTTGGTGCAACATTCCAGCCTTGCTTGACTTAATTCCTTCTAGTGGGTTTTGAATATGCTGATTGAGTAGCTAGTATAATCTTATTCTTTCTGAGAAAACAATATAAAGTATTATCTATGAATATGGTCTAAGTAGTACACAAACTTTCTAATGGTTTCATTGATTCAAGTTCCTTTTCTGGTCAAGTAAGTAAGAACTTGAAATACAATAATCATGCAGTAGAGAAGTAATTGAAAGATTATCCTATTGAAAACTGGAAAATTTCAATATAGAGGAAAATCAGGGAGAAGAGGTGATAGCACATAATATCTGGTTTAGATGAATTTCATACTCTTTGGAAGCCGGAGGTTAAAATGCTTCATCAACAAAAATATTATCCGTTTAATAAGATGCCATTTCTAGGTAATTAAACGAGAAACTTTGGTGTTTGGGACATTTTGGTCATGTTAGTTTGGGATGGCTTAGTGATTCACTATGTCTTATATTTGGTTTAGTGTCTCTTTTTGTTCCCCGACTTGGTGTAGCTGAACTTGAATATACGCTTAAGTTGACAGTTGAAGGAATTGTGATTGAGTACTCCAATTTTTTTCTCATGGTTCTTAAGATATTGCAAGGTGTAATTCCCCCTTTAAGAGAACAGCCATAACCTGCCCTATTGTAGTTCTCTCGCAGAAGATTCCAGCAACCTTTTCCTAACATCCAGCCCTCGTTTAATGGCCAATCTCGATTGATCTAAAACCCTAATTGTTATGGTACTTTTCAAGACTTAGTGCACCATAAATCAAGAGTAGGAAATACTTCCCCAAACCTGTCTTGCATCAAAGAGGGAAGAGAGAAAAAAACAAGGGGTGGTGAGGGGAGAGTTAGGGAAAAATGATTGGAAATAACGACTGAAGAAAAAACCATTTTCAATCACTCGTATATCAATATTTTCTTGTCCAAACTCCAAAGTGGCTCTGAAACTGAAAATATCATTAGATATCTCTAACCCAAGAGCATTATAGACTATGGGCTAATTTGGCATGGCAGTGAGATTAAAATGGTTATGGCTTTGAGATTTACAATATCGTAGGGAGATCAAGAATTGCAATTTCGAGCTTGAACTAATGGTGGGTTAGCCTTTGTTTGGTCAAACAATGGTGTTTGTGTGATAAATACAAAAGTGTACCTTAATAGCCTTGTGTAAAATAAGAAGTATCTATATTATATGTGTGATTTGATTAATATTTGGCATTTGAAATGCTAAATGAACAATGATTATAATGCATTAATTCGAATTTTAACAATTTTTTATATGTTACAGTAGTAATATAACTGATTACTAAGTGTAATTGTATTAATTTAATAAAGGAAGGTTTTGAAAAATGAAAAAAAGAGCACATAGGGAAGGAGATTAGGAGGTGACTAAAACTACGTGTGAGGCCATCAAAGGTAAAAAGATGTTAAAAAAGAAAAAGAAAAAGAAAAGATGGGGGCAAAATAGGGAAAAATGAGGGGAGTAATGTGGTTGAGCCACTGAACCCCTCAAGGGCCAGTGGTAGTGTAGGGGGCGGTATTTCACTGTTGGGTTTAATGCTAGCTATTATGCTCTCCTTTTGATTTGTGGTGGCTCTATGATGAACCACACTCTTTTCAATTAGCAGGTATCTGGAGTCCTTTTATCTTGTGCTTTCAAAAGCAAGATTAATATTTTCTGACAGTAACTTAGATTGATGCATAAGAAAGATGATTAGATATAGTTATATTTGTATGTTGTAATTGCATCTTGAACTTATTGCAGGTGGAAAATATTCAGATAGTTAATAGAGGTTATGCGGAAGTGAGCCTTGGGGAGGATGAAGTTGCTGTTGCTGCGAGCCCTAGTGGAACAGCCCATGCTCTAATAAATGTCGACCCCCTACACACCACATACTTTATGGGCTGCCAAGATACTACGGTTAACCCTAACAGCTCAAATACTGATTTTAATGTGTGGAAAGATCTTTTAACTGTTATTCTATGATTGATGCCTCAACTTCCCTAATTGCTTCCTGCAAATTGAATTCATCATGCTTTCTTTTCTTCTTCTTTTTTTTTACCCCCTTAATTAGGGATTGTAGTTCTAAAAATTGTAAATTTGGATATCCATGTATATAGTGCAGAAAGAAACTTAGGCTTTTGTTAATTTTATGGCTACTATTTCATGTTTTGGAGTTGCTTCTGAAATTTTAGTCATCTTTGTGACCTGTTAAAACTGAAAAATGCTATTGGTATTTCTAGTCTGCCAAGCGCTTTCTTTCCCAAAAATAGATTAAAATATTAATCCAGAGTATCAAAGAGGAAAAAAAAGTCGTAAATTGAAACTTGAACTTGATTGAATTGAATTAATAAGACGTAAATCTTTGTTTGAAAGTTTTGGGATTAGGGTTAATGTGCAAAAAATACAATCATGGAGGATCAACTTCATTTCACTTTTTTTCCGTTTTACACTTTTCATGACTTAATTTATGATTAATATTTTAAAAAATTAACTGTTCGATGCATATCTAACTGTGGGAAATATTTAACAAAATAAAACATTGTGGGAATAAGATCTATCTACTCATTAAAAATAGACCTAAAAAACTTGACACAATTAGTTTTTTGTTTTTTTACTAACCCTCTTATATCCGATAATCACACTACCGGAGAACCGGCTACTCCGTATACTAAGGTCATGTTTAGTGCACCGATTCACCGGTCGTTTGGCCGGTGGACCGATGCACCGGTCAAATGGAGCCTTAAGTGTAATCTCCATTTCAATTGCTGCTCTAATAATCTTAACTGTACAGTAGCTAATCTAATCTGTACAGTGTAATCTCATCTGTACAGTTGCTAAACAGTGTCAATCACACTGCTGCCTCATCTGTACAGTTGCTAAACAGTGTTAATCACACCGCGGCGCTGCCGCACCGCTCTACTAAACGGAGACTAAGCTCTCCAAACATCAGTTTTCGTCATTCAAAAGAACTCCTTCCATTCAATAAATATAATTAAGAGAGAACATAGAAAGAAAGAGAAGATCCGTTTGGGATTGGGGTTAAAGAAGTGAAGATTGGTCTGATTATGGCATTTGATTTGATATATTTCTTCTCCCAATGTAAAGTTCGTTTCGTTGGCTGGATTTTTGGATATTATCTGCAGTGCACATGCATTTAAAGATATGATGCTATATTAATATGGATCCTATCTTCTTTTCTAAATCTCACGCTTTCTTTTGGCCAGATCTTTATCTCAACAAGTTCACCTTCACCTACCAGATTTTGTGGTTATACTCACCATTTTCCTTCCACCGTCCAAGTCGTAGTAAAAGAAAAACACACAAAAAAAAAAAAAGTCTCAGTACCCATCAAACCAAGGCACAAGGCACCCACCAACTCAGCAGTGCACAACTCTGTAATTATGACTACGTGTTAACAAAGAAGTAATATAAAAGCAGCAAAACCGGCTAGGAATAGTATACTTACCACCATCTCCATCAACAACAACACTGCTTTCACTTTGGGAGCGCTAACCAAAAAAAGAAAGAAACTATGGCTGTTCAAATTCCTTGTCGACAGTTATTCATCGATGGCGAGTGGAGAGAGCCCGTTCTCAAGAAACGAATCCCTATCGTCAACCCTGCCACTGAACAGATCATCGGTTTTTCTTTTTCCTTGTCTTTTTTTGCATTTTGGATCCACCTTTTTTGTTGGATATGGTTTTGAAATGTTTGATCCTTTCGAGGTTTCAGGGGATATTCCAGCTGCTACTGCTGAAGATGTCGACCTTGCCGTCGCTGCTGCTCGGAGAGCCCTTACTCGAAACAGAGGCAAGGATTGGGCTTCTGCTTCTGGCGCTGTCCGTGCCAAGTATTTACGTGCCATCGCTGCTAAGGTATAATTTCATCCAATTACTCTTTTCTTCAAAAACCCATTCTCGGGTTTACTAAGTGACGCAAAATCTTCCATATCCCCAACTCACCTACACCTACTAACAAAAGCTTTTCCTCTTCTTAACGTCTTAGCTTAAGTTGGTATTCTTGTACTAGACTTGTAGTCACTAGATCACTCAACAAAAGTAAACATAGGCCATACATCACTTTTGGGATTTCTTTTCATTTGCTCATCTATCACTTGGCTGTGTTGGCCCAGTTTTGATGCCTTGAGTTTGCTTGAATGGTCCAGATAACAGAGAGAAAATCTGAATTGGCAAAGCTTGAAGCAATTGATTGTGGGAAGCCACTTGATGAAGCCGCATGGGACATGGTGTGCTTGCCACACTGATGAAGCTTTTATCTTCTATATGCTTCGCCATTTACTGTATTTTCTAACCTGCTTATTCATTTTACTTCTTAGGATGATGTTGCTGGATGTTTTGAGTACTATGCAGACCTTGCTGAAGGTTTAGATGCAAAGCAAAAGGCTCCTGTCTCTCTTCCAATGGACACATTTAAGACTTATGTGCTTAAGGAACCCATTGGTGTTGTTGGGTTAATCACCCCATGGTAGTATCTGCTTATTCTTTTCAGCTCCTAGTTCATTGTGTAAATGGAGTGTAACTAATATTGGAAATAGCTATTCACTGGCATTGCTTTTCTTGTTGTCCCATTCTTAAGTTTACTTGTACAATTTATCAAAGGTAATAATGCACCTGAGCATTTAGGTCAACTGGTTGATGCATGCTCTGTGGACCCTGAAGTCTCAGGTTTAAGTCCCACTGTATATGGGTTTCGTCCAATGTTATAATTGGCTTTTGTTGGTTTGATAGTATATTAGTATGTTTGATGATTCTTACTGGATGTTTGGGCATTGGAGAGTTATCTGATTGTAATGAGATTCAACTGATTATTGTAACATCAAAAAAATTTTATCAAAGGTAATTTGTGTGCAGTGCAAAAGTTAGAATTTCTATAGCGTGGTATGTACTCTAGCAGCTTTATTTTAAAGTAGGCCTGTGTTTTTTTCTGGTTCTGAATCTTGAATAGTAGTCGAATTTGCATGTTAGAAGGAGTTTCATTTGCATGGTTAATTATCGCGATCGATAGTAGAATGCTTCATATCAATTAATTCAAATCATGAATGGTTGGTAACTTTAGGACTCCTACTAATGCGCTTGGTTTTTGTTGGGTATCTTCTATTTTGAAGGAATTATCCGTTGTTGATGGCTGTATGGAAAGTGGCGCCTGCCTTGGCCGCAGGTTGTGCTGCAATACTGAAGCCTTCTGAGTTGGCATCTATGTACGTTCTCAACCTAGTTCCAGTAGTTTGTTAAATTTACAAAATTCTGGGAATGTAGGCTTGATTAAATCTTATATTTGGGACCTACACAATGCTGCTGCTGATGTATGCATCTTCGTTTTTCTTAATTTTTGCCAGCACCTGCTTGGAGCTGGCTGACGTATGCAGGGAGGTTGGTCTCCCTCCTGGTGTCCTGAATATTTTGACTGGACTGGGCCCTGAAGCTGGTGCTCCTTTGGCATCTCATCCCAATGTTGACAAGGTTTACTATCTGATTCGAAATGGGCCAAATGGCCAATGATTTCAGTCATTGTAAGGTACATGTCAACAATGGCGTAATGGCGTAAATTCTAATTGTTAGCTTTAAACAGATTGCTTTTACTGGGAGCACTGCAACAGGAAGCAGGATAATGACAGCAGCAGCTCAAATGGTCAAGGTATATTAAAGTTGAAGAATACGAAAGCTAAAAGTTTCTTTTTCTTCTTACTCATTCTGTTGTAATAGTTACTTTTGGTCTCTGCATATAACTATCTTATGGGGTTTTCTGGCAGCCTGTTACTTTAGAACTTGGTGGGAAAAGCCCAATCATCGTGTTTGAAGATACTGACCTTGACAAGGGTTAGTGCCATCTGAATAACACTTTAATTTATGTATTGCCTATGTTCTTGATACAATTTGACTGTTTTCCTAGAAACCAATTGTTCATTAATGTTAGGTTTCTGAGGCTTATCATGTTAGAAAAAATATAATCCACTTTTGTTAATTGTTATTATTACCACCAACTCCATGTTTGTAAAGTTGCTTATTGAAATTCTTGGTGATCTTAATAGCTGCTGAATGGACTGCATTTGGTTGCTTCTGGACAAATGGACAGATCTGCAGTGCAACATCTCGTCTTATTGTACATGTAAGTTGCTTGACCATATTGTTTACCGTTTCTTTGTACAGTTTTAAGGTGCTTGTTCATCATTCCTCTTTTCCAGATATATGGAATGGGAATATTTGTAGCAACTTAGAATAAGGCCATTATACACACACAGCCATGCAATTCGTTCAGCTTCAAGCTGGTGTAACTAACCACTTTCTAACATCAACCTAGAAGGGCTTTTTACATAATCTCCTATAGACCCCTATCAAAAGGTCAAAGAACCTGTATGAGGTCAGCAGCCATCAGAGTGGACAAACTATATGAGGAACATACTTATCAGATAGAAAGCAACTGTCAGTGGTTTAGAACCAATCATTATGCTTTTCTTTTTGGCCAGAGAACCAATCATTATTCTGCTTTTCAATTAATCAGCTATTGTATAATAAAGATTAATATGAGCAATAACTACTGCTTTATTCACCTTTCACTTTCCTACATGTTGTATAACTTTATTGTCACTAGCAGTGTTCCAATATGAATCCTCTCTTAGTGTCCCCCTGTTCTGCTGTTTAATTTGGGGCTATTGGATTAAACATAATATTATAATATTCAATGGCCATAGGCCACTGCAACATTTTTAAGTCTCATGGTATCTTGCTATTTCTGTAGGAAGACATCATATGCATTCCTGATATAGTAACAAGAGCTGTATAAATTACATGTAAAGCAAGCTATTTATAATGCAATGCCAGCTGAAATCTCATATAATAGATCCATATCCAGTACAGAGAATTTTATTTAATCAGTAGTAAATGCTTGTTTCCATCTTTTTTCTCATGATCAGAATGTACATTTAAATGTTTCAGGAAAGCATTGCGAATGAATTTCTGGACAGGCTTGTGAAATGGACTAAAAACATTAAGATTTCTGATCCCCTAGAAGAAGGTTGCAGGCTTGGTCCTGTTGTTAGTAAAGGGCAGGTAAGAATGCTGTTTTTTTTGGTTGTTGTGTAGTTCTATTGGATTAGAGTTCAGGGCCAGTGGAAGATGTTGAATTCTGAACCAATAACCTGCTTCTCTATCCTTCTTCCTTTTCTCCCATTAATGGTATTTGTTAAATCCCCATCGGAATGTTTTCTTCTCAAGTTCACTTGAGAGACATTGGGGTGAGAGGTTTAGATATTGAATTTCTAAATATTGTTGATTTGACAGCTAATGTTGCTTAAGAGTTTGTTGTTAGATATGCTGGTAGCTAGACGTTCAAAATTTCAGGATTTTTACTTGGTAAAATTTAATTCATTGCTGCAGTATGAGAAAGTATTGAAATTCATCTCAACTGCTAAGAGTGAGGGTGCTACCATTTTGTCTGGTGGACTTCGTCCTGAGGTATCTGCTGCTTCTTATTATTTGCACTGCTGCTCTTTCCATACCTGACACCTTTCTTGTATATATTTGACAAATATTTGGCAGCATTTAAAGAAGGGATTTTTTGTTGAACCAACTATAATAACTGATGTGACAACTTCCATGCAAATATGGAGAGAAGAAGTTTTTGGACCTGTTCTTTGTGTTAAAACATTTAGTACAGAAGAGGAAGCCCTTGAATTGGCAAACAATACCCAGTAAGTCCCCTAGTTTTCTTCTTGTTAAAGAGCAGTGAATTGATATTTTGTATGCATAAAAACCATGATGCGTCTCTAATTTCTTATGGGATGATTTCATAACCCTTCCTCTCTGATTTTGGTCTGATTATTTTCTCATTCAACAGTTATGGGTTGGGTGCTGCTGTGATATCCAATGACCTGGAAAGATGTGATCGTGTCAGCAAGGTGGGAATTGCTTGTAGTTGAAGGTTTTTGATTGACATCATGAATCTCAGTAATCTGTTATTGAATTATTAATCTCTTTTCCTGTTTCACAGGCGCTCCAAGCAGGTATCGTGTGGATAAATTGTTCACAGCCATGCTTCTGTCAAGCTCCATGGGGAGGCAACAAACGCAGTGGGTTTGGTCGTGAACTAGGGGAATGGTAATTACTCCAATAACCGAAACTAACATAGAAATAGTATTGCAGTGTCATATTATTACTACTGCTTCTACTTAAATTTCAAATGCCAAGGATATGTTAGTTGATGAAGTCTGTGCATCTCCATAGATGCTTCTTATTAAACAAAATGCTGTTTCTTCATCCTCTTCTAAAAAAAAGGGGTAATGAATCATTGGTGAAACCGATTCTCACAGCAGATTCCATTTTGCTGGCTGTTCTTCACAGGGGTCTGGAGAATTACCTGAGTGTGAAGCAGGTCACGCAGTACATCTCTGATGAACCATGGGGATGGTATCAGTCTCCATCAAAGCTGTGAGGAATTTTCCTGGATGCTGATCTAGTGGAAAAAAGGAAATGATATTGTGACCTGTGAGAGAGTGAGAGTAAGAGAGAAGTTGTATCTGTAGAATGTGGTACTTAACTGAATAATGGAAAAAGGCGGAGTACTTGCAGATATAATACTACTAAGTAATAGTGTTGTTCATTTGGACTTTCTTGTCTTAGCTGACTAATATAATAAATTGTTGCCTTGTTGGGGTGTATCATCATTCATCAATCTTCAACAGGGATACTGCTTAGTACTAAGCCTCGTCCTTGGATGTACGGACAAGCGATGCCCTCACTAATTCCTGCCTGCACAATGAATCTCTTCTGTGGTTCATTTTTACTAGTAACGTTTTGAGACATTTATTGCCAAAACTGAGGTGAAAATATGCATCCATGCCCTTCCATTGCTTAGTGGTTGATGCAGCCTTCCTAGCCATCTCCTTAGCTGAAGCTTCCTTCTTTAGAGGGTCGGCTGCCTTGTGGAAGAAGCCTAGCTGCTTTAGCTGTCCTATCCTGCGCAGAATATCTTCTCTCTTTCTTGTTGCTTCCATCCTGTGACTGTGAGGCTTTTCCTTGCAAACATGGTTAATTATTTCCCAAAATCCATGCAACACCCAATAAGCCAATCATTATATTATCATCATCATTATTTTACTAATAATAAAATGAACAACCGTTTGTTTATCAATTGTACTTGTGGATATAGATGGATCATAGACCACTCTGAATCTTTATGTACCACAAAGAAATACTTAAAAGGAAAAGGAAGATTATACCACGATGGCTTATCAAGACCGCCCCCTATAATCAGACGTAACATTTACCACCGTTGGATTAGGCGGGAATATATACCAGCCGTTGATTATGATGAAAAGCTTGAAAAAGTCAAACCGGTTATGGAGAGAGAAGGCGTAAATGCATGAGAGAGGGAAATTGTCACATCTGCATGGGGAAACGTGGTGTGTGTAAAAGTGGCTCACTAGAAGACAAATTTATGAGTTGCAAAACGATCCCACCTTTATGTGTCCCACCAAATTTGGCTTCTGTTTAATTAATTTTCGAATTTTTTTTAATTTCATTTTCGGTTTTGATTATTTAAAATCTGGTGGGCTGTTGGGCTGTAGAAGGGAAAAAAATTGGGCCTACCATTTTGAAACCTTTTGATCATTAATTTTTGTAATAAAAAAGGGCCTGATAGAAAAATGGGCCTTGATTAGATTTTGTTGTGTTTTGGTAGGAAAAATGGGCCTTATGGCAAAAGGAATGAATACAACTTAGATTAATACATTATTGAAGTTGGATTAAAGATCAATAAGTAACCTATGTAATAATTAAAAGTTAATGAGAAATGTACAGGAAAAGAATTATAACTACATGAGACATGATTCATGTTGAGGAGAAAAAAATTGATGTTGATTTAAAGATTTGTAGAGGGAAATAAATGAAGTTAATGAGACATGAGTTCAATTGGTTGTGTTAGATTTAATATTAATTATAGGTTAATGGTGATAATATTATTGATTTGTGAAATATTATGAATATATTCCAATGAAAGTAATAGTTATAATAATATTATAATAATAATAGTTATAATAATATTATAATAAAATATAGGGTTTAGTAGTAGTTGTATTGTTTCAATATATATAAGTACAAAACCTGAAAAAAAAAAAACAGTTGGATAATTTTTTCTTGAAGGAGAAAGCAGATATTTTGATATATATAATAATTACATACATATATATGATTTTAATATATATTAGTTTTTTGTATGAATTATAGTATAATGTATATATATATATATATTTATATATAGATGAAAACAGTCAAAATATTAGTGATTGGGCTGTTTATGGGATGTGGGTTGATTAGCTTGGACCGTTAAGGCCCAATAAAATTGTTGGGTCTTAAGGCCTTTTTGGGAAAAGATTGGGTCATTAATTTATTTAATAAAATGGGCCTCATATAAAACTGGGTCATGATTAGATTTTGTTGGGTTTTGGTAGGAAGGGATCAACATTTTTTTATGAGAAATGAGCAATTAAAATTATAATTGCATTTCGTAAAAGTAATAAATAGAAAACGTTAGATTTTTGGCACTTAAAGAGACATGACTTTTGTAAAGCTCAATAACCGGAATAGATGTTTGATATCATAATTATAACTTAATGAGACATGACTTGTGTGTAGGAAAAAAAATATGATGTTGACCTAAAGATTTGTATAGGGAAATAAATGAATTAATAAGACATGACTGAAGTGGTTGAGGTAGTATGATTATTAATTATAGTCTAATGGTGATAAGTTGTATTTGTGTATGGGTTACATTGTGTTGTTTGTCTTAAAAAACTTGAGTTCCTTCTGTTTGTTGTGGTAAGAATTATACTTGAAGCATCCTTTTTTTTCTACTAATATTTTCAAAATTTGTTTCATCTCGACATTTGAAGAATTATTTGGAGGTGTGTGTGGTGAAGGAAGTAAGTAATAGTAATTATTTATTTATTTCGAAAATATAATTTTATTTGGTTTAGTTATGTTTATTTGCTTATTTTATTTTAAAAATTCAAAGTTAGTGTTTATTTGTGACAGAAATTTCACTAACAGTTAGGAAAAATGTTTTGTAGGTGAAAGAATGCAATCAAGAAGGGGGATTTTTGATCTTAATGAAGCCTTGTCACATGAGGAGGATGAATATGTTGTTGATGGTGAAGAGGATGATGCGCAAAATTTAGGGGGGAACAATCTATTTGGGTTTAATGTATTAAGGGAGGAAGAACGAGTTCCACATCCATTTTTTAACGAGGTTGATCCTCGAAGTTTGAGAGCTGAAGATGTTGTTGGTAAAATGGTATTTGATAGTGTGGTTGAAGCAACCCAATTTTATATTACATATGCAACCCATATGGGTTTTAGTGTGAGGAAGGAGACTAACCACTATAATAGGAGAACTCGTGAGTTGAGTGGAAAACTTTTTGTATGCACCAAAGAAGGGAGTCGAAAGGAGAAATGGTTCAATTATCCCAATCGAATCCGTGGTCCAAAGCCAGAGACAAGAACCGAGTGTCAGGCAAAGATGCGCATCCGCAAGAAGTGGGAAAAGTGGGTTGTGACACAATTCAACGTGGAACACAACCATGATATGGTCTCTGACAGTCAAAAATGTTTTTTGAGGACAAACAGGTAATTGTAAATGTAAAAGTTGAGAATTTAATAATGTGATTTGGTGTGAATTGACTATTTTTAACACAATGTCAAGTTTTTAATAAAATGTGGCTATATATTTCGGTGTCAAAGAATTGTTCTTATATGAATTAAAATGATTTAATGTTTTTTTTATATCAAAATTAATTCATGTTAAATCTTATATATTGTTTACTGAGATGTAGGGTGGTGTGGCCCATAACAATATAGGCCTTTCGTGGTTGTTAGGTTTTGGAATAAATATGAGTGGAATTTTGTTATCTATGTGGGTCTATTGGGCCACATTAAAATTTGTTAAAATGTAATAGTTATTTTGGTTGTGTTTGTGGGCCTCAGGCATATATGTGAAAGGTGTTACCTATATTGGTTATGTGGGCCTGAGGTAGATATGGCAAAATTTGTGCCTAATGGAAAGTATGAAAAGTTGCCCTTAATCTGAGCAAAATTAGGTGAGTAATATTTGGATGCGAGGATGGAATTAATGAAAGGAGTGAATATTATCTAAAAGAGTTTGGTGTAATTAGGAACCAGAAAAAGGTGATTGCATTGTAATTATTTAGCCCCAGAAATAAAAAAGGTAAAGTATTTTGCATCCATGCATTCAAAATTTCATTGCTTTTTTGAATTAGGTTATTATGAACAAGCAGTAAATTTATATGTTGATGAATTATGATTATTATTATATAAATATAACAATAATAATATGATATTGGTGATATGGTATCTATGCAGGTTTGTTGATTCTGGTCACCTAAAAGAAGCAATTGCGATGAAAGAGTCCGGTGTAGGTATATTTCAAGTTATGAACTACTTTGTCAACCGTAGTGGCGGAGCACAACATGTGGGATTTACACGAAGAGATCTATATAATTCAGTGGGAAGGTTTTGCAGAAAACGGGTGAAATTGGGAGATGCGCAGGAATGCATCAATTTCTTCGCAATGAAAAGAGATAAGGATGTTGGTTTCTTCTATAAATATGAAGTGGATTCACAGAACTACTTGGAGAAAATATTTTGGTGTGATAGCAAGAGTCGGATTGACTATGATGTGTTTGGGGATGTAATTGCATTTGATACAACTTACAAGAAGAATGCATATGATTTGCCTTTTTTTAGTCTGGTTTGAGTGAACAATCACAACCAAACTACTGTTTTTGCATTTGCTTTGTTGAATGATGAGACAACAGAGACATATATTTGGGTAATAGAAAGTTTCTTGGAAGCAATGTCTGGAAAGCGTCCTAAATCGGTGTGCACTGATGGTTGCTATGCAATGCGTGCAGCACTTCGAACGGTTTTGCCGGGTGTTCCCCACCGTTTGTGTGCCTGGCATGTAGCACGAAATGCAAATGAGAATGTAAGGATTGAAGGATTTGTGTCTGCATTCAAGACATTGATGTTTGCATGGTGGACTCCGGATGAGTTTGAAATTGCTTGGCGAAACATGGTGCGTCAGTTTAATGTTGGGAGACACCCATGGGTTATTCAGAAGTATTTGACTCGGGAGTTGTGGGCACAAGCTTTCGTTACAGGTAACTTCTTTGCCACTGTTAAGAGCACATCACGATGTGAAGGAATGCATAGTTACATGAAGCGGTATGTGAAACATACCGGAACTCTATTCGAGTTTATGCGTTCTGTTGATAAGGCGAGGATAAGTATGGAGATGTTGGAATTAGAGGCGGACTTCTACTCAAGGGTTCGGAGACCAGTGACAAGGCATTCCCACTTGCGTGAACTTGAAAACTATGCCGGTTCAGTTTATACTGAGCGTGCGTTTGCTCGATTCAGGAGAGAAGTTGAACGAGAGAAGGGTCTATCCTCGAGGTTAGTTCAAAGTTTTAATGGGGTGAGAAGGTATTTGGTGATGAGGTATATGGTGCCGAACCGTGTAGTCAATGTTTCAGTTCATGATAATGAGGGTATGATAAAGTGTAGTTGTAAGAAGTTTGAAACGGAAGGTATTCCTTGCCGTCATGCTATCAACATAATGAAAGTAGAAGACATGGTGAGAATACCCGATGCAATGGTTCTTCAAAGGTGGAGGATTGAGTGTGGTAAGAATACTGCTAGAGTAGCCCCATTCACTACTGATGTGGAAGATACCAAAATATTTCGGCAAGCCACGCTTCGCGTTCTTTGCAACAAAATATGTGAGGACGCAATTGATAGCGATTCTGCTTATGAGGAAGCCAAAAAATCATTGGAGACGTTACATGAGACGTTATTGAGAATGAAAATGTTGGCAACTGGCGGCAACGGCAATGGTGATGGAGCATCATCGTCGAAATCAAGACCTTTCAAGAGTGGTGGCCATGGAGTTAGGGGAGAAGGATCGACCCAAAGGGCTCCGCCAACTTGTTCATCTTGCAGAGGAGTTGGGCACACAAAAAAATCATGTAAATTGCCTAAGGTGGCATCCACTCTCAATGACGATCAGCAGGACACAGACGGGGATGAGTCGGATGAAGAATTGGTCAAGCAAAAGTTTCCCTACTATGAAGTAAGTATGATTTGAACTTGTTTTTCTTATACTATTATGGTATATATATATATATATATATATACACACTA